>OU015498.1:138769515-138807015 GCA_907164885.2 Dolomedes plantarius
CCTTTTATCTCATTGAGCACTACTCTCATCCTTAACAATTCTGATGACAGTTCTCACATTTTCTGGCCGTTCGTCCCAGGTTCAGAACTCGGTGACTCCTGTATTATTGTTATTATTATTTAAAAATTATATCCGTTTGAAACTCTGTTATTTCTTTCTTTCTTGTTCACTTCACTTTTTAAAATTTTTCAACTGCATTTGTATTTTTAAATTAATCTTTAACTGTCCTTTTCAATTTGCTGAGCATTAAACTCTTTGACTATGGAGCTTTAAATTCGTCCTTCCTTGAACACGAGATCCTTTACTGATTTCTCATAATAATAGTAATAATAATAAGGATAATAGGAACAAACACAGTGACATCAGACGCAATTAAATGGAGAAATATGCTAAAAAGGCTCCTTTAATAACTCTGGGGATATTCCAGCGAAATCAAAACACCGAAAATTGCCAGTTACGGTTAAAAGTAGCTCAAAATTACGGCAACCGTATTCAAATCCCTCAATGTGATCCCGCTTCATTTTTTTTTTCTTCTTTCTCTCTTTCTTTTGGCCGCTGAACCGGGGCCTCCCCCAATTCCCGCGCAGACACAACAAACATCCCCCCAAAACCAAAACAAATGACCGGTTTGGTGAGGTTTTGTGCCAGCGTATATAACAACCAGTTTTTCGCACCGAATCCGAAACTACCACGGACATTTGGGCATCGAAAGTGAAAGAGAACGAACGAGTTTTTTTTTTAAAAACGGTGCAAAAAAAAAGAAGAAATAATGATTAAAAAAAAGGCAGGAAAGTAAACAGCCTGGCGTCTTCTCTTCAGACGGTGTGCCGAAGGGAAGAAAGAAGAAAGCTATTTGCCCAGCACCAGAAGATGAAGAAGAAAAAAAGATGAAGACTAGAAGAAGAAGAAGAAGAAAGAAAGAAAAAAAACAAATCGCAGGGGAAGGGGGTTGCCAGGACGCGGTTCACTCAACTCAAGGTCAGGCAGGTAGAGGTAGGGAGAGATGACGTCACCGCCTCCAGAAGATCCGGGATGGAAATAATGCCGAAAATGCAACTTGATGGGCCACGAAGTGAAAGGAGGCAAAATTGAACGGGGAGAGAAAGTTCTTGAATTGTCGAGAGTGGGGGCCCTTAAAAGCGTCCACCCGGGCGGTCGGGCAGAGAGCTCGCCGTCCATAATACTTATTTCTCCCACTGGGTAAACAGCCACGTTTCTTCGGAGACCGCAGAAAGGGATGAAATGCCGAGAGGAGAAAAGATTACCCACGGCTTAGGCAATGGAAGATCGACGAGGTCAGTGGAGGCATTGCCTTAATGCACTTCATAAAAACCGTACTTAAAAACCTCGTGACTACAACAAAGCTTAAATATCGACTTATCTCTACGGGCGAACAAAACAATAAGGTTACAAAAAATTTTGCACCTAAACTAGTGAAACAAGGCAGGGAATGTAAAAATCTGAAATTTACTGTACTGTATAATTAAAAGTAAAAAAAACTCGATTCGAATATTGTAATTCACAAATTCAGCTTTCTTCGGCATAGTAAGAGAGCGCCTACACAGTGAGCCAAGTCACTTTGCTGGCTTGGCTTATTGCGTAGGCGTTCTCTGACTCTGCTCTCGAGAAAGAATGCCGATTTTGCTTTCGGAATTCAAAAGAGCCTTTTTTTTCTTTTTTTAAACTGTTAATTATAGTGAATTTATAAAGATTTTTCTCTTTCCAAAACAATGAAATTTTTAGAGAAATCCGTAATGCATTAACAAACCTAAAAAAAAAATTTAAAAAAATGCATTTATTGTGTTAGTCGGAGGTGCTTTTTTCCTCCCAAAATGAACTACAAAATCTGACAATTAAGCATGAAAAATGCATCTACAGATTAACTATAGGCCCTGGAAATTAATAAAACTCTTTGGATCGACAAATTGACCTTAAAACAGATTTTGATATTGTGACTCTGAGAGCAGTGTAACGGGAAATCAAAACGGTAACCACCGTCTGCCAGGAGCGGGAATCACACCTCGCACCTCTGGTCTTGCAAGCCTACTCAGTGGCGTAGCGAGCATAACTGGCGCCCGGGGCACGATACCTTTGAGGCGCCCCCCCCCCCTGAAAAACATATAGTAATATAATATATAGACCCTATATTGGCGCCCTCGATAAACATATAATAACATAATATATAGAACTTATATTAGCACTCCCCCCCGAAAAGCATATAGTAACATAATAGTAGATAGAAATTGCCGGTTCACCAACACACGGATTGGTGCGGTGCAAGCGGTGCAAGGGGGGCGTGGCCTATTGATGACGTCAGCGCCACCTGGCGGCGTTTTTTAGTCAATCAGGAGAAGGCCATGATCTTAGCGCCCCCTTGCGGGAAAACCTGGAACCTTGTAGTACAGCAGAATCTTGAAGAGAGTATGTGCTCCGGGGAGCGCCACCTATAGGTCAAATATGGAACTAAATTACGTATAAGGTTATGATCTATATTTTCAGTGCTGCCATCTATTTTATAAAAATCACAACTGAATTTTACATTTAATTTTACAGAAGATATATATTTTTAAAAGTTTGTCCTGAGCTAGGACCGAACCCGGGATCTCACGGTTGGCAAGCCAACGCCCTACCCACTGGGCTGTCGAGTCTTGTTATTGTACGGTATTATAAGGTATTTAAAGAGTGAATATTTTAAAGGGAACTTGAGAAATATGATAGAGGATTCTGTGGTATTATATTATTTTAATTAGTTAATTAATTAATTATTTTTTTTAATATAATACATACTAAGCGCCCCCTAGCGGGAAAAACTTGAACTAAACTAGAACTTTAAATATTTAAGATTGTAAAACGATTTTACGCTGTTACCAAACATGTAGTGAATAAATTTAACTTTTAAAATTCTGATATCGAGAATTTTACGCTGCAGGCGCCATCTATTGGTAAAAATTACAACTACATTTAAAATTTAATTTTGTAAAAGGTTTTATTTTAGTTTAAATTCTAAATTAAAATATATTATTAACTTACTATTTTTTTAACGATAGTAGTAATTAGTAAAAAATAATTATAATTACTTATTATTACTTTAAAGACATATCTAATTTATAAATAATATTTGAAAAAATATTCTATTAAAAGGAGTATTTACAAGTCTTTTAACATTAAATCTATAAGAGAAGATATTAACAAGGATATTTTTACGCATAAAATTATTGAAAACAGCTGTTAAATTTAAAATATCTTTAATTTTCATGCTAATATCAATTTCAAGTATAATATAACTTAGATATATCTTTAAACCCATTTAAACATAACTTGAAGACATTAAATTATACAATTACCATCTAGAACCTGAAACTTAA
Organism: Dolomedes plantarius; assembly: GCA_907164885.2. Lineage (NCBI taxonomy): Eukaryota > Metazoa > Arthropoda > Arachnida > Araneae > Dolomedidae > Dolomedes > Dolomedes plantarius. The sequence goes on from OU015498.1 coordinate 138,772,881, forward strand.
AACATATTATCAATTTAATAGTTTGGAAAAAGTATTTATTACAGAACATTCCATACTAGTATAAAAATAATAAGAAATTTTTACATAGATAGGCTAAAACGAATATTTTTTTTCTTTTACTTGATATTTTTACACATGAAATTATTTTACAACAAGCGTTAAGTTTAAAATATCTATAATTTTTCTTAAGAATATTACTTTGCAGTATAATATAATTTAGATAGAGCTTTGAATCCATGAAATATGATTCAATCTAGATAATTATTTAAATTAAATACACATAACATACCAATCCATACTATTAAATCTACAAGAGAAGATATTAAATTTACGCTAAAAAATTTTTTTAATTGTCGACATATACATACTGCAATAGTCTACATTATTATCAAAAAGTTCATTGAATTATATTCTATAACAGAGAGAATATTTTTATGAATTTACTAGAATTAATTATCAAAAATAAATATAACGTCATCTATTGATTAAAAATGAAACTTAGAAAATTTAATACATGGTTTTGAGTATATTTTTCAAAACTTTAAATATTTTTAGTCTAAGGGCTTATTTTCAGGACTTTAAAATTGTTTTGCTATGTTTTTTAACGTGATATATAATTTTACATAGATACATTCGCAAAATAATACAAAATAATAAGAAATGTTTACATAGATAGGCTAAAACGAATATTTTTTTTTTTTTCTTTTACTTGATATTTTTACACATAAAATTATTTTACAACAAGCGTTAAGTTTAAAATATCTATAATTTTTCTTAAGAATATTACTTTACAGTATAATATAATTTAGATAGAGCTTTGAAACCATTGTAACATTTAGTATAGAAAAAATTATTATTTGATCTTACCTTGAAAAACATTCCATGAAAGCTAACAAGGGATATTTTTAGACATAAAATTATTTAAACAAAGCGGGAATTCCCCAGTAGAGTTATTTTTTCCTTTTAATATTAGAAATAAAAACTGAAATATGATTCAATCTAGATAATTATTTAAATTAAATACACATAACATACCAATCCATACTATTAAATCTGCAAGAGAAGATATTAAATTTACGCTAAAAAATTTTTTTAATTGTCGACATATGCATACTGCAATAGTCTACATTATTATCAAAAAGTTCATTGAATTATATTCTATAACAGAGCGAATATTTTTATGAATTTACTAGAATTAATTATCAAAAATAAATATAACGTCATCTATTGATTAAAAATGAAACTTAGAAAATTTAATACATGGTTTTGAGTATATTTTTCAAAACTTTAAATATTTTTAGTCTAAGGGCTTATTTTCAGGACTTTAAAATTGTTTTGCTATGTTTTTTAACGTGATATATAATTTTACATAGATACATTCGCAAAATAATACAAATAATAAGAAATGTTTACATAGATAGGCTAAAACGAATATTTTTTTTTTCTTTTACTTGATATTTTTACACATGAAATTATTTTACAACAAGCGTTAAGTTTAAAATATCTTTAATTTTTCTTAAGAATATTACTTTGCAGTATAATATAATTTAGATAGAGCTTTAAAACTATTGTAACATTTAGTATAGAAAAATTATTATTTAATCTTATCTTGAAAGGCATTCCATGAAAGCTAACAAGGGATATTTTTAGACATAAAATTATTTAATCAAAGCGGGAATTCCCCAGTAGAGTTATTTTTTCCTTTTAATATTAGAAATAAAAACTGAAATATGATTCAATCTAGATAATTATTTAAATTAAATACACATAACATACCAATCCATACTATTAAATCTGCAAGAGAAGGTATCAAATTTATCTCGCGATGTTAATAGAGAAGATTCTTACATTATCTGAAATAATACAGACTTTATCATGTTTAGAAGATATTTACAAGAGTTCATTTTAGAATTAAATGAATCATGGTTTGAATCCTACAACAGTAGGGGGTATATGCAAACATGAAGACTTTAAATTATACAATTACCATCTAGAACCTGAAACTTAAAAATATATGCACCAATTTAAGTATCTTTATATAGTTTATGTACAGTTTTGAATATATTTCAAACCTTAAACGTTTTTCCAACTTTGAAACTATATTATAAGTTAAGACGCTTACTAAAATTAAAAAACATTTTATAGAGGTAAAGACTTGAAAGATAAAATTTACAAGTTTTAATCCTAAATATTATATTTTATCCAGAAATGTAGACTATTAATATATGATTTTAAACCTAACATGCTTTCAACGATTACCTAAATTGCAATATAATGTTAAATTCCATAGATTATTTCACAGATTTTAAGATATTTATTTAACCTAAGATGTTTATAAATCCTATCCAAATTGGAATAGTGTTTGCATATCATCATAAACAACTAAATATTATCATTTTCATGGGTTTTAAGGTATTTATTCAACATAAGATGTTTATAAATCCTACCTAAATTGGAATAGTTTCTGCATATCAACATAGACTGCGTAAACAACCAAATATTAACTTAATTTAAATAAGAGCATATAATTTCCTTTTTGATAACTTAAATATATATATATATATATATCATACATGTTGCTAAATTAAAATTCTTGTTATACTTTCGTATAAGATAGTTTTTTTTTTACATACAAGAACAGAAATAATATAGACTTTATTATGTTTAGAAGATTTGCAGATATTTAAAGCAGTTCACTTAACTTTAGAAGTAAATGGATCAGAGTTTGAATTCTACTGCAATAGAGGTAGTTTAACTTCACAATTATAATCTAAACAGATAACAAATCTTTGAAAAAAATATTCTATAAAAAGCAATAAAATATATTATGGAAACTTCAAATTAATTTATGATAGGTTTCATTAAATATTCTGCAAACGCTATGAAACATTTCGTATAGAAAATAATTACCATTTGATCTTACCTTTAAAATCTATAGTTTATGCACTTAATTCATATAATTTTTTTACAAAAACAAGCTTTAACTGCATAAGAAGATATTATATTTGTCCCGCACATACATATAAACTTAAAACATATTAAAACTTACTAGTTCCCTTATAAAGGTTTCAAGACTTTAAAAATTTTTTTTACTATGTTTTAAATCTAATCTATAATTTTACATAGATATAACCATTAATAAATTGTTTTACATAGAAAAAAGCATACATCGCACCTAAAATTTTAGTTTTCTTATCAAAATAACCTGCAAAACTTTCATCGAAACAAATGTTTATTATGTTAAAAAAATCAAACACCTATTGATATTACTTTGAAATATTATGCAAATAATAAATTTGAATAAGTTTTACATCAGAAATTATTTTCCGACAATTGCTAAAGAAAATTTATACTATAAGTTTAAAACGCTTCCTAACACTTAAAATTTTATCATTCTATAAGGAGTATAATTTCTTTTAAATCATGCATAAACATCTATATATTAACATAATTCACATAATAGCATATGACTTCCTTTTAATAACATAAATATACATATCATAAATGCAGCTAAATTAAAATTCATGATATACTTTCGTATAAGATATTTTGGGTAATTGCATGTAGAAAACTATTTTATCCATACAGCAACAGAAATAATACAGACTTTATCATGTTTAGAAGATATTTACATGAGTTCATTTTAGAAGTAAATTGACCAAGGTTTAAATCTTACAGCGGTAGGGGTATACGCAGACAATATTTTTATATGAGAACCTACTTACAATAGATCTTAAAATTAAAATAAGTTTTGTTAAGAATAAAACTCTGCTGTAGATTTTATAATCTAAGCATATACCACACTGTCATAGTTAACATTTTCAAAACTTAATGGTTTAAAATATATTATTATAAAACATATAAAATACTTACGACATTAGTAGAAATATTCTGCATTGGAAAAAAATCTGGAGCTTATAATTAGCCATACTTCTAAAAACGAGACCCAATTGAAAAATATACAAGTCACGTTAGTTAATCTTGATTATCTGCGGTTAATTTTCCGTTACAGTCACAGTTATCTTCTCAAAATGAATCAATGATAAGATAAATAATTATTTTGCTATCATTTAACGAATCGTTCACGTTCCTTTTATTTATTTGTCAAGAGTTGCCAAGAGTTGGCAACGATTGTAGAACGACTTTCAAAAATCTAACCCCTAGTGTTTACACAGGAAGTAGATTATTATTATCTTATACACGAGAGTATACTGTGGGAAAAGATCAGATAATATGTTTAATCAAAGTTAAACAATTGATACACGTTTTGCTAACCAAAACTTTATTCGATAGGTTAATTTTCAAATCTGAAACAAGCTTTGCTATCTGCTAATACAGTTTATTAATGTTGTTAATAGAGTTTTTAATAACGAAGTTGTTCGATTAATGCTTGCAAAACTGCAACTATTAAGTTGATCGAATATATATTAAATTGTATTAAGTTAAAATTCTAGTTTTCACATGAAAAAAACATTATGCAACATAAGTATTAAAATTAAGTCTTTGAAATATTCTATAAAAAGTAATGAAATATACTATGGAGACACTTACCCATTGTTGCTAAGCTTGGCATTAATTAATAAAATAATTATAAAGATCTATTAATAATACTTTGAAATATTCTATAAAAGGTAACTTAGAATAATTTTTAAACATGATTATTCTATAAAAAATACAATATTATCAGTAACAGCAGCAGATAGTATATTCAAGATTATTGAAAACAACGTAACAGAGAATAAAATTTTAGATTATAAAGCAACAAAGGCTAATTTTCAAATGTACACTGTCAACCTCTACTATCAGTATTTTACGATTCATTGAAGTGGAAGTTATAGTTAAGTTCTTATTCTCACTTAACATTTTAATAACTTAAAAGTTTAACGTTGTATTGTACAACCGACACTCATCAGAATAATATAAATTGCTAGTAATCTTATCTAATGACGAAATAAAATAAACTATGAGTCATAGAAACTTATCTTATCTGATATAGCGAACCTTTAATTCAGTCGCTTGCTAGATTTTCAATCGGAGAGGGCTGTTTTAGAGTGCTTGTGCTGTTTATCTGTTAGATTATGAAACCTGCATTTAAAAAAATGAAGGAACAGCTTGTTCCCGAAAAAGATTGGTATGAGCAAAATTATGAAAATACAGATTTTTGCATGCATAATTTTGCTGAAGGAATCTTAAATGTTTTAAAAATTGAACAGAGAAAAAAAGAAGTTAATTGCTTCGGCCCATCAATGATAAAATATTTCAATCTTGGATGTAATATTCTTGGATGTAATGTTTTTGCAACTGTCCACATGCATATCAGTGGTGCAGCAGTCCACATCACTAAATTTAAAGAAAGTCACCTACATAAACTTCAAAGGGAAAAAGGAGTGTCAATGCATGGAGATACCTGGATTGAATTTAATAAGAAACTTCCTACCATCTCAACTGAATATAAAGACACTTCATGTATTGCAAACAACGAAATAATCGCTATTATAGATCAGGAAGTGTGTATTCTACAGGGGATGTATCGCATGAAAAATGCTAATTATGACTTAGATTCCGGAATTAAGTTGAATAGATATGAACTAAAACAACTTTGTGATTATGCTTCAGACATTACAGACTGTGTCGAACACACAATTTTATGTCGTACTTTGCCTCACATTCTACAAGAAAATATTGCCGATTCCATCTCCGATTGTTTTAAAGAACATTGTAATGTAGATGATGCGCTTGAAAATTTTTTCAGATGTGTTAAACAAGAACTGTTCAATGTATGTCATAAACTGTTTAAATGTGAAGGATGTATTATGAACCACCCCTCCCAATATCAACATTTGTGTCTAAAAAGCAGTGCTTTAGAAAAATATAAGAGTCTTGGTAAAATACCAATTTTTCATATAAGTATTCAAGATATTGTTAAAAATATATGTGATACATATTGCACATGTGCATACATTAATACTGAAATTTTTAAAAATCTTTGCGTCGATGATTTTAAATACTATTTCGAAAACGGAATAGTTAAAGTGTAAATACTTTTGGATTATTCTAATGATTTGAAATTTCACTCTAAGGAATATCTTCAAGAATTGTAAGAATTGTTTTAGATATGTTAAATAAAGGTTGCTTTAAGGATGAATTATTCCATTTTTTTATGTCTATGTGTGTTTTAATGTAAATGATGTCTTAAAAATTATTTAATGATATCAAAAAATATTTATTATAATTTAAAGATATATTAATAATTTTTAAGATATCATTTACATTAAAACACACATAGACATAAAAAAATGGAATAATTCATCCTTAAAGCAACCTTTATTTAACATATCTAAAACAATTCTTACAATTCTTGAAGATATTCCTTAGAGTGAAATTTCAAATCATTAGAATAATCCAAAAGTATTTACACTTTAACTATTCCGTTTTCGAAATAGTATTTAAAATCATCGACGCAAAGATTTTTAAAAATTTCAGTATTAATGTATGCACATGTGCAATATGTATCACATATATTTTTAACAATATCTTGAATACTTATATGAAAAATTGGTATTTTACCAAGACTCTTATATTTTTCTAAAGCACTGCTTTTTAGACACAAATGTTGATATTGGGAGGGGTGGTTCATAATACATCCTTCACATTTAAACAGTTTATGACATACATTGAACAGTTCTTGTTTAACACATCTGAAAAAATTTTCAAGCGCATCATCTACATTACAATGTTCTTTAAAACAATCGGAGATGGAATCGGCAATATTTTCTTGTAGAATGTGAGGCAAAGTACGACATAAAATTGTGTGTTCGACACAGTCTGTAATGTCTGAAGCATAATCACAAAGTTGTTTTAGTTCATATCTATTCAACTTAATTCCGGAATCTAAGTCATAATTAGCATTTTTCATGCGATACATCCCCTGTAGAATACACACTTCCTGATCTATAATAGCGATTATTTCGTTGTTTGCAATACATGAAGTGTCTTTATATTCAGTTGAGATGGTAGGAAGTTTCTTATTAAATTCAATCCAGGTATCTCCATGCATTGACACTCCTTTTTCCCTTTGAAGTTTATGTAGGTGACTTTCTTTAAATTTAGTGATGTGGACTGCTGCACCACTGATATGCATGTGGACAGTTGCAAAAACATTACATCCAAGAATATTACATCCAAGATTGAAATATTTTATCATTGATGGGCCGAAGCAATTAACTTCTTTTTTTCTCTGTTCAATTTTTAAAACATTTAAGATTCCTTCAGCAAAATTATGCATGCAAAAATCTGTATTTTCATAATTTTGCTCATACCAATCTTTTTCGGGAACAAGCTGTTCCTTCATTTTTTTAAATGCAGGTTTCATAATCTAACAGATAAACAGCACAAGCACTCTAAAACAGCCCTCTCCGATTGAAAATCTAGCAAGCGACTGAATTAAAGGTTCGCTATATCAGATAAGATAAGTTTCTATGACTCATAGTTTATTTTATTTCGTCATTAGATAAGATTACTAGCAATTTATATTATTCTGATGAGTGTCGGTTGTACAATACAACGTTAAACTTTTAAGTTATTAAAATGTTAAGTGAGAATAAGAACTTAACTATAACTTCCACTTCAATGAATCGTAAAATACTGATAGTAGAGGTTGACAGTGTACATTTGAAAATTAGCCTTTGTTGCTTTATAATCTAAAATTTTATTCTCTGTTACGTTGTTTTCAATAATCTTGAATATACTATCTGCTGCTGTTACTGATAATATTGTATTTTTTATAGAATAATCATGTTTAAAAATTATTCTAAGTTACCTTTTATAGAATATTTCAAAGTATTATTAATAGATCTTTATAATTATTTTATTAATTAATGCCAAGCTTAGCAACAATGGGTAAGTGTCTCCATAGTATATTTCATTACTTTTTATAGAATATTTCAAAGACTTAATTTTAATACTTATGTTGCATAATGTTTTTTTCATGTGAAAACTAGAATTTTAACTTAATACAATTTAATATATATTCGATCAACTTAATAGTTGCAGTTTTGCAAGCATTAATCGAACAACTTCGTTATTAAAAACTCTATTAACAACATTAATAAACTGTATTAGCAGATAGCAAAGCTTGTTTCAGATTTGAAAATTAACCTATCGAATAAAGTTTTGGTTAGCAAAACGTGTATCAATTGTTTAACTTTGATTAAACATATTATCTGATCTTTTCCCACAGTATACTCTCGTGTATAAGATAATAATAATCTACTTCCTGTGTAAACACTAGGGGTTAGATTTTTGAAAGTCGTTCTACAATCGTTGCCAACTCTTGGCAACTCTTGACAAATAAAATAAAAGGAACGTGAACGATTCGTTAAATGATAGCAAAATAATTATTTATCTTATCATTGATTCATTTTGAGAAGATAACTGTGACTGTAACGGAAAATTAACCGCAGATAATCAAGATTAACTAACGTGACTTGTATATTTTTCAATTGGGTCTCGTTTTTAGAAGTATGGCTAATTATAAGCTCCAGATTTTTTTCCAATGCAGAATATTTCTACTAATGTCGTAAGTATTTTATATGTTTTATAATAATATATTTTAAACCATTAAGTTTTGAAAATGTTAACTATGACAGTGTGGTATATGCTTAGATTATAAAATCTACAGCAGAGTTTTATTCTTAACAAAACTTATTTTAATTTTAAGATCTATTGTAAGTAGGTTCTCATATAAAAATATTGTCTGCGTATACCCCTACCGCTGTAAGATTTAAACCTTGGTCAATTTACTTCTAAAATGAACTCATGTAAATATCTTCTAAACATGATAAAGTCTGTATTATTTCTGTTGCTGTATGGATAAAATAGTTTTCTACATGCAATTACCCAAAATATCTTATACGAAAGTATATCATGAATTTTAATTTAGCTGCATTTATGATATGTATATTTATGTTATTAAAAGGAAGTCATATGCTATTATGTGAATTATGTTAATATATAGATGTTTATGCATGATTTAAAAGAAATTATACTCCTTATAGAATGATAAAATTTTAAGTGTTAGGAAGCGTTTTAAACTTATAGTATAAATTTTCTTTAGCAATTGTCGGAAAATAATTTCTGATGTAAAACTTATTCAAATTTATTATTTGCATAATATTTCAAAGTAATATCAATAGGTGTTTGATTTTTTTAACATAATAAACATTTGTTTCGATGAAAGTTTTGCAGGTTATTTTGATAAGAAAACTAAAATTTTAGGTGCGATGTATGCTTTTTTCTATGTAAAACAATTTATTAATGGTTATATCTATGTAAAATTATAGATTAGATTTAAAACATAGTAAAAAAATTTTTAAAGTCTTGAAACCTTTATAAGGGAACTAGTAAGTTTTAATATGTTTTAAGTTTATATGTATGTGCGGGACAAATATAATATCTTCTTATGCAGTTAAAGCTTGTTTTTGTAAAAAAATTATATGAATTAAGTGCATAAACTATAGATTTTAAAGGTAAGATCAAATGGTAATTATTTTCTATACGAAATGTTTCATAGCGTTTGCAGAATATTTAATGAAACCTATCATAAATTAATTTGAAGTTTCCATAATATATTTTATTGCTTTTTATAGAATATTTTTTTCAAAGATTTGTTATCTGTTTAGATTATAATTGTGAAGTTAAACTACCTCTATTGCAGTAGAATTCAAACTCTGATCCATTTACTTCTAAAGTTAAGTGAACTGCTTTAAATATCTGCAAATCTTCTAAACATAATAAAGTCTATATTATTTCTGTTCTTGTATGTAAAAAAAAAACTATCTTATACGAAAGTATAACAAGAATTTTAATTTAGCAACATGTATGATATATATATATATATATATTTAAGTTATCAAAAAGGAAATTATATGCTCTTATTTAAATTAAGTTAATATTTGGTTGTTTACGCAGTCTATGTTGATATGCAGAAACTATTCCAATTTAGGTAGGATTTATAAACATCTTATGTTGAATAAATACCTTAAAACCCATGAAAATGATAATATTTAGTTGTTTATGATGATATGCAAACACTATTCCAATTTGGATAGGATTTATAAACATCTTAGGTTAAATAAATATCTTAAAATCTGTGAAATAATCTATGGAATTTAACATTATATTGCAATTTAGGTAATCGTTGAAAGCATGTTAGGTTTAAAATCATATATTAATAGTCTACATTTCTGGATAAAATATAATATTTAGGATTAAAACTTGTAAATTTTATCTTTCAAGTCTTTACCTCTATAAAATGTTTTTTAATTTTAGTAAGCGTCTTAACTTATAATATAGTTTCAAAGTTGGAAAAACGTTTAAGGTTTGAAATATATTCAAAACTGTACATAAACTATATAAAGATACTTAAATTGGTGCATATATTTTTAAGTTTCAGGTTCTAGATGGTAATTGTATAATTTAAAGTCTTCATGTTTGCATATACCCCCTACTGTTGTAGGATTCAAACCATGATTCATTTAATTCTAAAATGAACTCTTGTAAATATCTTCTAAACATGATAAAGTCTGTATTATTTCAGATAATGTAAGAATCTTCTCTATTAACATCGCGAGATAAATTTGATACCTTCTCTTGCAGATTTAATAGTATGGATTGGTATGTTATGTGTATTTAATTTAAATAATTATCTAGATTGAATCATATTTCAGTTTTTATTTCTAATATTAAAAGGAAAAAATAACTCTACTGGGGAATTCCCGCTTTGATTAAATAATTTTATGTCTAAAAATATCCCTTGTTAGCTTTCATGGAATGCCTTTCAAGATAAGATTAAATAATAATTTTTCTATACTAAATGTTACAATAGTTTTAAAGCTCTATCTAAATTATATTATACTGCAAAGTAATATTCTTAAGAAAAATTAAAGATATTTTAAACTTAACGCTTGTTGTAAAATAATTTCATGTGTAAAAATATCAAGTAAAAGAAAAAAAAAAATATTCGTTTTAGCCTATCTATGTAAACATTTCTTATTATTTTGTATTATTTTGCGAATGTATCTATGTAAAATTATATATCACGTTAAAAAACATAGCAAAACAATTTTAAAGTCCTGAAAATAAGCCCTTAGACTAAAAATATTTAAAGTTTTGAAAAATATACTCAAAACCATGTATTAAATTTTCTAAGTTTCATTTTTAATCAATAGATGACGTTATATTTATTTTTGATAATTAATTCTAGTAAATTCATAAAAATATTCGCTCTGTTATAGAATATAATTCAATGAACTTTTTGATAATAATGTAGACTATTGCAGTATGCATATGTCGACAATTAAAAAAATTTTTTAGCGTAAATTTAATATCTTCTCTTGCAGATTTAATAGTATGGATTGGTATGTTATGTGTATTTAATTTAAATAATTATCTAGATTGAATCATATTTCAGTTTTTATTTCTAATATTAAAAGGAAAAAATAACTCTACTGGGGAATTCCCGCTTTGTTTAAATAATTTTATGTCTAAAAATATCCCTTGTTAGCTTTCATGGAATGTTTTTCAAGGTAAGATCAAATAATAATTTTTTCTATACTAAATGTTACAATGGTTTCAAAGCTCTATCTAAATTATATTATACTGTAAAGTAATATTCTTAAGAAAAATTATAGATATTTTAAACTTAACGCTTGTTGTAAAATAATTTTATGTGTAAAAATATCAAGTAAAAGAAAAAAAAAAAATATTCGTTTTAGCCTATCTATGTAAACATTTCTTATTATTTTGTATTATTTTGCGAATGTATCTATGTAAAATTATATATCACGTTAAAAAACATAGCAAAACAATTTTAAAGTCCTGAAAATAAGCCCTTAGACTAAAAATATTTAAAGTTTTGAAAAATATACTCAAAACCATGTATTAAATTTTCTAAGTTTCATTTTTAATCAATAGATGACGTTATATTTATTTTTGATAATTAATTCTAGTAAATTCATAAAAATATTCTCTCTGTTATAGAATATAATTCAATGAACTTTTTGATAATAATGTAGACTATTGCAGTATGTATATGTCGACAATTAAAAAAATTTTTTAGCGTAAATTTAATATCTTCTCTTGTAGATTTAATAGTATGGATTGGTATGTTATGTGTATTTAATTTAAATAATTATCTAGATTGAATCATATTTCATGGATTCAAAGCTCTATCTAAATTATATTATACTGCAAAGTAATATTCTTAAGAAAAATTATAGATATTTTAAACTTAACGCTTGTTGTAAAATAATTTCATGTGTAAAAATATCAAGTAAAAGAAAAAAAATATTCGTTTTAGCCTATCTATGTAAAAATTTCTTATTATTTTTATACTAGTATGGAATGTTCTGTAATAAATACTTTTTCCAAACTATTAAATTGATAATATGTTTTAAGTTTCAGGTTCTAGATGGTAATTGTATAATTTAATGTCTTCAAGTTATGTTTAAATGGGTTTAAAGATATATCTAAGTTATATTATACTTGAAATTGATATTAGCATGAAAATTAAAGATATTTTAAATTTAACAGCTGTTTTCAATAATTTTATGCGTAAAAATATCCTTGTTAATATCTTCTCTTATAGATTTAATGTTAAAAGACTTGTAAATACTCCTTTTAATAGAATATTTTTTCAAATATTATTTATAAATTAGATATGTCTTTAAAGTAATAATAAGTAATTATAATTATTTTTTACTAATTACTACTATCGTTAAAAAAATAGTAAGTTAATAATATATTTTAATTTAGAATTTAAACTAAAATAAAACCTTTTACAAAATTAAATTTTAAATGTAGTTGTAATTTTTACCAATAGATGGCGCCTGCAGCGTAAAATTCTCGATATCAGAATTTTAAAAGTTAAATTTATTCACTACATGTTTGGTAACAGCGTAAAATCGTTTTACAATCTTAAATATTTAAAGTTCTAGTTTAGTTCAAGTTTTTCCCGCTAGGGGGCGCTTAGTATGTATTATATTAAAAAAAATAATTAATTAATTAACTAATTAAAATAATATAATACCACAGAATCCTCTATCATATTTCTCAAGTTCCCTTTAAAATATTCACTCTTTAAATACCTTATAATACCGTACAATAACAAGACTCGACAGCCCAGTGGGTAGGGCGTTGGCTTGCCAACCGCGAGATCCCGGGTTCGGTCCTAGCTCAGGACAAACTTTTAAAAATATATATCTTCTGTAAAATTAAATGTAAAATTCAGTTGTGATTTTTATAAAATAGATGGCAGCACTGAAAATATAGATCATAACCTTATACGTAATTTAGTTCCATATTTGACCTATAGGTGGCGCTCCCCGGAGCACATACTCTCTTCAAGATTCTGCTGTACTACAAGGTTCCAGGTTTTCCCGCAAGGGGCGCTAAGATCATGGCCTTCTCCTGATTGACTAAAAAACGCCGCCAGGTGGCGCTGACGTCGTCAATAGGCCACGCCCCCCTTGCACCGCTTGCACCGCACCAATCCGTGTGTTGGTGAACCGGCAATTTCTATCTACTCATAATATATAGACCTTATGTTGGTGCCCTCCCCTAAAAACATATAGTAATATAATATATAGACCTTATATTGGCGCCCCCCACAAAATAATATAGTAATATAATATATATACCTTATATTGACGCCCTCCCCGAAAAACATATAGTAATATAATATATAGACCTTATATTGGGGCCCTCCCCTGAAAAACATATAGTAATATAATATATAGACCTTATATTGGCATCCACCTCGAAAACATATAGTAATATAATATATGGATCTTACATTGGCGCCCCTCTGCGAGTGGTGCCCGGAGCATGATAGACCCCCTTGCCCCCCCTTTGCTACGCCACTGAGCCTACTTCCTAACCAATTATACTATGCAAAGACAGTGTGAGGGGATCTCATATTATAAGTAACATACCTCACAATCAATTATTTTTTTTTGCAATATATATTAATTAACAATGTTTCTATCGAAAGGGTAAACAGACCCCTGTTTTTAGATAACTTTTTATTGGAAACAATTTAAGATACCCTTGTTGTTCAACCTTACTTACATAACGCCATCATTGATGACAGGTGTTTTCTTTTCTATTCATATTTCATTATCAAACTTTCCAGGCCTCGAGGGTAATTAAGTTTCATCCAATTTGAAGGAGCATTTCACTTTGCATGATCTTTCCACGCTCAAGCAAAGTTAATTTCTTATAAACTGCGCAGTTTTCTGTTTTTGAAGAAGTTAACATGCGCGCATCGCAAAAAGTGAAAAGATAAAAAAAAAAGTCCTGATGTATGTAACTGGGTCATATTACCACGTGCTGAAGGAGAAAGTCTGCATTCAGAGAGAATTCTCCCTGAAACAACTATTCCCTCAAATTATCTTTTCGTTACATATGTGTGGGTTAAGCGGGCATCATTACCGCCGCGTTATGTGGAACAAATTGTTACATTATGAATCCTTCTCTCTGTTCAGGCTCATGGGAAAAAACATGTAATGCGTACAAAGCAAAACCTTTTTTTTTCTTTTCCATGCGTCTTTTCTCATTGTATACCGCCTAAGTTTCTGCAGATGAGAAGAAAGATGCGATAAATTAGCATTCGCAACCTTCTCTAAAATAAGGGTTATCTCCTTTTTTAACCAAACTTTCTATGCAATTCTTCCTCCTTGTAAAAGATATAAACAATTACGGGCGTTCATTTGTTGATAGATGATAGTGAGGGAAGTCGAGAAGTGTAGAGCAACATCAAAGAGAACTTTTGAGTTGCATAACTCTCTCGTTTCCTTGCATAAATATTTTATAGAGTGTTTCGCATGTATGAAATGGAATACATTTTGATCTAAATCATACAACCTCACACACACACTTTCGAACATTAAACTAGAGGGTGGGATAATACGTCGAATAGCTTCTCAGCCTGAAAGTAGGCAATGGAAAAATCCGTCTCAATTGTTGAGAAAGTTGAAGATTGAAATCATAATGTATTAGATACTCCTCATTATCACGAAAAGTAGCTGATCAAGTTACATCGAAAAATTGTTTTGATAACAATAATTTTGGCTGATGAACCAACTTCCTAAAGAGTCGACCATTTTCCTTTCTTTTTCGTCGATTTTAAATAACATAAAGCCGTTTCACTGAATTTGTGATTCTAAAGTTTTGCGTAAACAAGAGATTCCTCTTTCAGTCCATTTGTGCTTGCATTGAGATTTGGATGGATCAAGGGTTTATACATGTGTGGTGAAAGGAGCCGCCAACTTTTGTCTAAACTTCATGATGATTTATATGAAATACAACCAGGAGTACCAATACTTCGGTAACGCGTGAGCAGATTTCCATGAAACTTTCTTTTTTATTTTGCTTTCGCCTCTAGTAGAAGTACCGTATTCTTTCAGTAGTGCTATATGACATTTATGCAATTTCAACTCAAGAGTTCATTTAAAAACTATTCATAATCATCCTTGGTATGTCTAATATCCCTACGTTCCCTAAAAGTCTCAATTTAATGAGGCTCGTATAAAATATTCTTTCAACTGAGATCGTTTCATTAATGCCCGAAAAAGAAACCGCTTCCGAAAATATAACACTGCATTCGCTGTTAAATACGAAGTTTTTTACCAAATAAAGTTTTACCTATTAACGAAATCCAACAAAGCACGAACAAAGAGCGATTTCGTTGTTTAATTAGGCCTTCGATACAATAATTTCATCTAAAATAAAAAAATTATGGAAAAACAAACATTTAATTCTTCCTTCAGTTGTACAAGATGAATTGTGTTATTCTCTTTTGCTTGAAAGTTAACACAAATACATTTAGGCGTGGCTTTTTTTATATAAATAGCTAATTAAAATGGCAATAATAAGTTCACAATGAGACATGAGTGATCAAATATGAATAATCGACAGAAATATCCAAAATACAACACTTGAAATACTTGTGATTCGCTTATTGCTTTTGTTTTAACTTATAAATAAATGGGAAGAGCAGGATAATAGTGAATATGTCAAAAAAATTTCTTGTTTAACACAGCTGAATTGAAATTTCTCCATTAAAATTATTTATCTGGTATGCAAAAGTAAATGATAACTATCGAAAAAGTAAAATTAAAAAAATTAAGTTATAAAATATTTAATATTTTCTTCTACGAAGCAAAGCCAAATTACAAAATGCTAAGGCAACAGAAATTTATGTTTGAATTTTCCCTAGTAACAAAAAAAATTAATGGCAAAGATAAATCTGTCTTTGTTAAATCATATGTATATCCCTGATTTTTAATTGAAATACAGGAGAAGAAATCTTACAATTTTGAGCCATTATTTTTTTAGAAAGAGACTTTTTAAGGGTTTTAAAACAAATATAGAGCCTTTTCAAGTCTTTTGAACTAAAGGTTTAAGGTAAAGGCTTTAAAGGAGCCCCTAAAACAACTTCAGGTCCTTTTACAGATTATAGTAAGTTTCATTTTCCTGACACATCTAGAAAGTCCAGGCAGTCATTTAATGGAGATGATATTTAATGTTTCTTTATTGCCATTCTCTTGAGCTTAGGTCTCTTACACGTAAAATGAGATCCTTAAAGATGTTGTATTAACATGAGATGACTTCGCCTCTCTTACACACAAATTCTCGCACACATACATACATGTGTATGTGTGTATGAATAACAGAAATTGTAACCACATATTTTATACATTCCTCTTAATTTCCCATCAAATGATTCCGCAGCCATTTTTACATTACTAGATTTCCGCTTGCCGAAAATGAAGTATAGATTTCATAATATTCTCCCGGAAAAAAAAAAAATATTTCTGGGAGGTCCGTCTACTCAAAATACAGCCTTCCATCATTATAAGCATATACGCGTCGCGATCTTTCAGGTAAGTTATCAACTCTCTTCCCATTCATAATCTTCCCTAACGATCTCTGGCAATTTTTCAAGTGTCTGAGGGTTTCATGGCCGTACCTGACCCCAATCATAAGAAGTACGCGCTGCTTTTCCTCCCGCTAGTCGAAAATACTAAGGATTTGCCTCTGATGTGGGGACTTAGGGCCCCCATAGCCAAATCGGGGCTTCGAGTAAGGTAAAAGAGGGCAGCGAAGCGTGTCTGCTGAAATGTTGGGGAGTGATCTAAGTGCGTATAATGCTCGCAGTCTATCCCTCTTCCCTCTTTTTTTCTTTATGGAAATCCAGAAGTAAGCTCTCAGTGGTGGAGCATAATGGAGTCTTGTATATTATTCCACCTCCTTGCAGTTTTGGGATGGAAGAAGTTGTACGTAGTTTCATTGTAGGAATATATGCTATTACGGTGTGGAAAGCTAAAAAAAAAAAAATATTAATATACTCGACTATCCAGGCTAATGGAAGTGAGAGGTACCAGGCAGTCAGAGCTCGTTCTTGGCCTGGAAAGTTGGGAATGATACTGACTTCCTATCTCTGAAAGTGGGAGTCAAATTTTAAAAAGTTGTGAATCAGCGTTATATTTTGTGCAAGTAGATTAAATTTTTGTTCAATTTTTGCAGTAAAACATCTCTAGGTGACTTTTTGCTGCTATTATCTGCACATGTCTAATGTTTAAACATTTTATAGCACTCCAAAAATTTTTCAAATATACTTTTAAATTTCGAGATAGAGACAGTAGCGTAGCGAGAGGGGGGAGAGGGGATTCCCCGGTGATGATTCCCCGGGCGTCACTCACAGAGGGGCACCAAATGGTCCCCAATACCATTGGGGGGGGGGATGGCCCAAAAAGATATCGTGCCCGGGGCGCCAGTTATGTTCACTACGCCACTGGATATAAATTAAAATAAAATTATAGCATACGTGTATGCGTTGCAGGAGATTGACGTTTTGAAGTGTTTTCACTGATCCCGCTGCGTCAGTTCTGTCTTTCATTAACTTCATTATCTGTCTTATATATCTTTTCGGCAGTACTGACTGAATTCTAGCGGGAATATTCAAATGAATTTTTTTTTCTGACGTTTCCTTTCTCAGTTTATACCATCTTCGTCAAGCAGGAATATCATAAGACGAAAAATATGTAATAATGTAAGCAGAAATTAATTAAAGTAAATTAATCTATTCATTTAAAAAACGTCAAATGCATAACATCTAATTTCTTCAGAACATCTGTTTACAAGGGGCGGCCAGGGCCCGATTTAAAAAATTCTTGACTATAGGCACAACTCGGGATGTGGGCCCCCTAACACTGATGTGGGCGTAAACTTTCCAAAATTGACACCAAAAAAAAAAAAATAATAATAATCATGAATCATTGTGAAAGTACCATTTTACCAAGAATTGGCTATTTGAAGCATATAAGCCTAGAGCATTATCAAATAACAAAAAGCAATACAACATATTAACTTCATCATTAAAACACCAATACGTTGCAACCAGAAAAACTTATTAATCCCTTATATACACTATAACATACATATGATGAACTATACATATAACTATACATATGATGAACCAATCAATCAATGAATCAAATTTGAAAGGATATATAAAAAAAAATTGCTATTAAAAAAGGTAAAATTAAAAAAAATTGAATTGGGAATTTTTTCTTTTTTCCCTTTTAAAATTAAAATTTTTGGGGCCCCCAACATTCGGAGGCCCCTAGGCCCGGGCCTACCAGGCCTAATGGAAAATCAGGGCCTGGGGGCGGCAAACACTATTGACCACACTGAAATATCTAAAAAATTAAAAAGAAAACAAACAGCACTCCCAAGTTTGAGTAGTAAATATTTTCCTAATCCGAAAGCGAAGACAGTTCGTGTCAACGAGCTGCTAAGTGTCGAGTCTCCCCCTAAAATGTGTTGCAATTTACTGCCCTCAGAAAGGCCAAGAGAAACATCTGCGGGCACTCGGGAAAGAATCGTAACTATTGTTAAAGTAATGAACGTTTGAGCAGAAAAAACAAGTGATAACCTTCCTGAGATATTGCGATGTCTAGGGAACAGAAGTAGTCCTTAAAAATGTGTTTCAAAACCGGGCGCTCGCTCTATAGATAAACATCTAGAAAAAGATGCAGCATTTCACAGACAACAATGAACGTTCCTAAAAATTAATGGGTGCATCCGAGAGAAGTTGACTTTTGTTAATGTCAACTACAGGTTCAGTTGATAAATCTACAGATTCGCTGATTTTTCACATCAAATCTGATCCTGTACGAACAACGAGTAACGGCCTGTTTACATAGAATCCGCCAGTGTCAGCATTAAAGATTCCGTTGGCACTGATTAGTTAAATAGGTCAATGAGTGGTTTATGATTGGTCAAAAATTTTAACGCTGAAGCTGACGGATTCTATGTGAACAGGCCCTAGGGGTGTATTGCACAAACAGAGGTAAGCTTCAAAGCTTTGTGTGAAAGGAATCATTTCTTTAAAAAAAAATAAAAAAATACTTATTCTAGGAAGGAATTAAAAACCCTAATTAATTCACTAACAGTAAAAGTCACAAACAGTATAGTGAATTAATTGAGGGTTTTTTCTAATCCCTGACTTGTTACAGTATTTTCGGTTCAAATTGCTAATTATTCACGCAAGGGCATTCTGACCAGAAAATTCAGTTACTTTTATATTAAGTTACAAGATTTTCCAATTGTTTTATAGTTAAATTTAAAAATTTAATTGGTTATACTAGTTTTGATTTTTTATCATACTCTGCCTCCATAATGTTTACATCTTGTAATTTATATTTCATTAAAATATTGCGATAGGATCTGACTGAAATATAAGAGTGACGCGTTGGCCAACATCGCCACATCTTAAGTTTCAAGGAATTTTTCCTTCTTAAAAAAAATTTGTTTTTAAAAAACCATGGATTAGCAAATGCAGATTTTTTAATTCCGTTTTAAACATATCAAAATAGATGTTTAAACAAAAAAACTTAAATTTTAAAATTTCTATTTTTCCAGTTGCCAAATTTTTACAGATCATAAACTTACTGATGTGCATCGCTACAAAATTAAAACTGCTTTAGAAAATATTAAAGCAAAATAAAAGCACTTTTGAAAAAACACGCACAGTGCATCTAAAAGTTTGTATTTATATGCAGCAAACATAATTCTAATCTATGCATTTGCTTATTCGCGATTGGAAAAGTATAGAAAGAAAAATTCTCCCATTGTTTTAGATGGAAATCGTAGATGCGGGATATCAACGGATGTGCCGGAAGTGCCCATTAATTGATTTATCTACTGATCTTTACCATGAGGTTGGATATCCGTTTATTCCTTGTTTGTGTATCTTAACTGCCATCGAGAAGCTGACAAGATTGTGTACAGTGGCCGATTTTTTACCTCTTTATTTACTTAAAGCAAAAACATAAATCTCCAGCTGATGGGTAACCTTTGACCCAGGTACGCTGCCTGTACGCTGAAGACGTATATTTTTTCTTTAGACAGAGCCCTTTGGCCGGCTTTATGCATCTTGTTACCCTTTTTTTACCTGTTTATTCAGTTTTGTGCTTCACGTGAGGAGTTTTAATGCTATGAGGTTTAACAATGACAATCAAGTATGACATAATCTATATATAAAAAACAGCTCCGTAACTGACTGACCGACTGACTGACAGATACCGTACAGACCAAAGGGCTAAAATTTTGCATGGCGATTCTTCTTATAGTGTAGGGGTGCACTAAGAAAGATTTTTGAAAAATTCTTCTTAGATTTTTTTAAATTAAATTTTTAAGCTGTTTTTAACTTTTTTTTAAGTTTGACTTTAAAATAATAATCTGAGGATTATAAAATTTATATCCCGAAAAAGATCATAAAAATTCCTTTAAAATGAAATCTTTTTATAATCTTTACCTCCATTTTCTAATTTTTGGTGAATTTTTAAAGATTAATTTTTAGAATTTAATTTATTAAATGCTGATCACGTGGTTTCTTTTCTTTTTGTGATTTTTTAAATTAATTTTGCGTCATGTGCATAACACGAAATAAATTGACAAAAAAAATATTAAAATACAATAAAAGATAAAATTTAACCACTAGACTAATTGAAATGGAAGTTTTTTAAGAATTTAATTCAAATTAGTATGTTTTGTGGATATTAAACTTACAAAATAATTGCATATATTGACCATTGTATTTAATTTGAATGTACTCCGGAGCGAAGCACGGATATTCTGCTAGTGCAATGATATAATAGACAATAGCTTATAGAGCATTATATTTTTAGGATATTCAAGGGGCACAACTTAGAAAAAGTTTGAGAACCACCGTTTTATTGCATTCAGCACAATAAAGAATAAAATGGAAATAGTGAAAACTATAAATTACGAAAATATTTTATCTCTTAATCCACTGAGTAAATGTTGTTGTAGTTGTTCCTAATGCCCCTGGCCAGAAGTTCCAGACCAGGTGCATAAAGGCTTCGGGCTGAGTAGTGTGGCTCCCGTTTATAATAGCACCTCAAGGGTCAGAGTCCGACTTGGCTAGTGCCACCCCAATTTTGACCGAGCACTCCAAGGGGCGATCTCTGGGGGAGTCGTACCTTCCCCACCCATTGACCTTATAGAAGGACTTTTCGGTCTACGGGTTTAAAGTGTCCATATCCGGCCTTGACGCTAGGGTATTTAACGGCTTGTCAGGATTCAACCGGAGCACCCTCAGTACCGAAAGCCGACGTGCTACCGATAGGCTACCTCAGGCCCACTGAGTAAATGTACTCGTAGCTGGTAGTAAGTAGTTCCATTCCATTCAGCAAGGGCGATGGCCGGATGGCTAGGGCGCTAGCCTCCTGCACCAGATTCTGTGGGTTCGAGTACCACAATTTGCACGGTAGTTTGTAGCCGTTTGGAATCGGCTTTAAACAGTAGGCCCCGGTCTAATTTGCCCCCGTGTAGCCCCCCCCCCCCACCACCACCACCCCCAAAAAAATTATCGTAGCGTTCCAAAACGAAACTAAACCATTCAGCAAGTAAAAACGTACGTTTGAAGGCAATAACAATTATTCAAAATGTTCTTAATTATATTCCTCCGAACATCCCCAACTTTGCTAAGCGCCACGTCAAGGATGAAGCCCCGGCTTACTGAACGCCCTTCAGTTCGTTCCATCTTCTCACTGCCGTTATAACTCGTCCACCTTTTCCCAGTGAAGAGTGGAAACTCATAAAACCACGCATTCATTCATCAGAGATGCTTATTACCTATTCGATTTTTGTGGAGTTACTCATCCAGCCCACAAATTTAGAAGGAGGTGGGTGGGGGAGAGGAGGAAGAATGGAGGGTGTTGCAAATCCCCCCCCCCCTCTCTCCTGTGGTTCCGCTGCGGATGAGCAACAGGTAATCCCGTCTCACCTCTATTCCTGTGACCTCTACACCTGCTGACTAACATTATTTTTTTTCTTGCTGGCGGGCAATCGGAACGGTATTTTTGAGGCACATTCTTCTTCTACTCCCCCCCCCCCCTCCCAGGTAAATAATGTTACTTTCTTTTCTCCACAGTCCCCGAAAGAAGAAAAAAAATTTATATTTTGTTACATTTGTTAAGCAGTGTCTTGCCTTTGAAAGAAACGTCGAACTGGTGATGTACACCTCGCCTGAATCATTTATCACTTTTGCGCTGACTTTTTACCATTTGCTCAATATAGAATGTCGACAGACTGTGCCATCGGTACTGTCGAAAATTGTTATTTGAAAGATTACACCGATCTGTTATTCACTTGCTGGTGATAGAATATCTCATCTATCTCAGTGATATATAGTCTATGATGACGCATCCTATGGGGTAGAGTACATTAGATCCAACAAGAGTGGAACAACGGAAAAATAACCACTCGATTAGTATATCTGTTCAAAAGATAAAATTTATCTTGTTCAGATACCGTTTCATAAACTTATCTGTCTGACTACCTATGAAACAAACTATATATATATATATATATATATATATATATATATATATATATAAATATATAGTAAAACCTGGTTTATCCGGACTAACTGCAACCATAGGCAATCTGGGTAATCCAGGTAATATGGGTATTAAGCAAAACAAAATCCTTAAGGGGACTCACTACCCTGAAATCTTCAAAACATTCGATTTTTTGAAAAAAATATATCTTAAAGCCTGGTCATTTCTGAACAAAATAAAGCAAACCGCATGAAAATATTCCTCTTAGTTCCGGAGATATTGATATTCTAAATATTTAATTACTGATCAAGTTAATGGTAAGAAAAATTTTAAACTAATTTTTCTCAAAACGTAGTTTTGCATCATTCCGCAGCTGATATCTCAAAAACTATTAAACATAATTCCATGAAATTTTTATCACTGCATAATATGTTATTTTATTGCGTCTAAACTAGAATTATTGCAATCACTGCGCATTTTGTTATTTTTTCAGGGGTAAATTAATGTAAAAATTTAAGGAAATTTTAAGTATATTTTCAGCAGTTTTAAAAAAATTGAAAAAATATTTTAATGTTGAATGTTTTATGTTCAATTGTATTTTGAATTACTTATTTTAAATATTAAATAGGAATTATACATTTAAGTGTAAAATTAATTTCATAGTTCCTCGCGCAACCCAGTATACAATAAAAATGTTTAAAAAAAAAGGTATATCTAAAGCATTTTTTTAAAAAATATTTAAAATTATTTTGAGAGTTGAAAATTTGTTTATTAAAACAAATATATCAATTTATCATATGCATAAAACTTGAAAAAATTGGGAGTAAATTGAAATAGATTAAGAGTCAAAAAGTATGAAAATATGCCTATTTCCTCCACTTAAGAGTCGTGAGTCCCCTTAACTAAGCAGACTTACCGTTTATTACAATAAAAAACTATGTTTTGCAACAAAATTACATAGTGATGTTTACAAGACATCAAAAGATGTAAAAATATTTTTTCTGAGTCAATCCACGTCAACGCCCTGTGACACTCTAGTAAAGCTTTTTTAAACTCAACAAAAAGTATTTAATTACCATTGAACAATTTATTGAACAATCTATGCAGGAACTGTACATTGAATCAAACTAAAAAGTGAATATTTGGTGAACTTGTAGTTACGTTCTTGCTATCATAGCTAAAAATTATTATCTAATGTGAACATCAAATAGAAAAGGTCTACAAATCTGATCCAAATTTTATCCGGATAAACGAGATTTTACTGTATGTATGTATGTATATATATTGTGATGGCGGCGGGCCCTCTGCTTAACCCCCGGTATATTATATATAAAATTTGGTGAAGTTTCTTTTCAGTTTTGAATGTTTACCAGAGGCGAGTTCAGGTAATCAATCAAGAGGCGTGCCAGCTCTCTGGTAAACAGATGACAACCAGGACCGGATGTGCAAATGGTTTTGTGGACAACTGGTTCCGGAGGTATGCAGCGGGAAGAAACCGGTTTGGACTGGTGTTCGTCTGTGAAGGAGAGAGCAAGCTAGCGCGGTGACAAGACAGACAGAGAGAGAGAGACAGGGGTCCGGCGTGGATGCCGATTTTGTCTCGGACCAGAGTTTACGTGTGCGGAGAAGCCACGTGGAGGTGATTGCGATTTGTTTGGTGAATGAATTGAATTGGCTGGAGGCCATGCATGCACTGGAGGTGCAAAACTCATATGGAGTTAATGTAAATATGTAATTACGCTAAAGAATAAAGGTGCTTGTTTTACGTTCCTTAATCCAGCGTATTCTCGGTGATTTCTGAGGGAACCGGGTGGCTAGGAATTAGCCATAGTTCGGCGCGCTATCGAAATAGACTGGGCAGTGAAGACGAATTGCACCCAGTATATGATAGCTGTTGGCAGCGGAGGGATTCTACGTATGTGTTTGTGAAATACGTGAGGATCCACGGAGGAGGTGAAGCAGTGGCGGAACTGGCGAGGATAGCCAAGGGAATCCACCGATGCAAGCAGTCAACTAGGACCTGCGGAAAAGACTAGCAGCCGAGACGTGTAGCCAGACGGGAGTTTGTTCAGAAGGAGTGGAACCTGTGCAAGAAAATTCGATCAGCGTGTACAGCTGGATGCGACAACAGGAAAGGTAAGCTCATTTGAAATCTTCCAAAGAGGTCTGCGCGATAATTGTCGAGGGGCAGTAAATTGTGGGGTTGGAATTAGTGACTGGTTGGAATTAGTCTAATAATTCAGGGGATTTAGAAAGATAATTTCAACGCTTCTTTGAGAAGTCCGAAAGTTAAACCAGTGAAGGTTTAGTGAAAATTTGTTCGAGAAGAACAGGTGTGAAATCCTGATAGAGATCGGGTAAATGTAGTAGTCTTAGTAGACATTAGTAGTTAGTTTTTTCTAAAAGTGATTTTAGGTAATCAAAACTTTGTGAGTAAATCCACAGGGAATCTCACGGGCACGTGTTGTGCAGAAAAATAGAAGAAAAGTGTTTTCTTTTGTGTTTAATAAATAGAAAGTGTTTAATGAATTGAATTTGTGCGAGTGTTTGTAGGAAACCGCACAGTGCCTTGGTGCACAGGAAAGTACTCAGTGTGGGACAAAACGCTGATTTGAAATAGTATATTTGTATTAGTGTTATTCTAGAAGTGTTTAAGCAATTTGAGTGTTTTATGCTATAAGATAATGTGATACATATGTGTTTCTTTTAAATGTTTGATAATATATTGGGATATATGTTCTAGCTATTGTTATGTAATTTGATAGGATTGCTTATAATTAATTGTACCAGTTTATGTGTATAAGTGAAAGCTCAAAGGTGACGATATTTAGTGTCGTTATATCTAGTACCTGTCCTATATTTCTGTGTTAAGTAGGGCAAGTGAAATTACATGTGTATTTCTGTGAGTGTATTGAGTGTACGGCATTGGGTTAGAAATAAGTTATTGTGATTTCTGTGAATACTGTGGTAAATCTTTTAGTTTGGGAAAATGGAAGTTCTTCTAATTAGACAGACTAAAATTGTTCTTGTGGCTTTGGCCGATAATTTGGACGTTGAGGCGTCGATAAATGATAAAAAAATAGTAATTGTCCGACGAATCATTGGAGCAGAAAATTACAGTGAAGTAAGGACTAAGGCGGGTCTAGAAGGAATTCTAGAACAGATTAAATTAGATCGGGAAGAGAAGGATAAGCAGATGAATAGGGCCTATGAATTAGCTTTGATAAGAAAGAGAGAAAGTTTAGACGTTAGTCAGAAAGCCATAATAGACAATATTTTCGAGGTTTTCGAGTCGAATAAAGAATTCTTTGTGAGACATGATAAAGGAATCTTCGAGAGACTAGAATACGACCTAGACTGTGAGGCGAAATATGCTTTAGATCAATCAACTAGATTTATTAAAGCGAGGGAATTGGAGTACCTGAGGGTAAAATTACAGGCTGTAAATTCCTATAGAGAAAGTAGAGGTTTAATAAGGAAGGCCGGAGTCCCTAAAATTGAGAAGAGTGTCGAAAGTCAAATTGAGGGGGAAATTTGCGTAGAGCAAAAGGTTAAATCTCTGGGTAGAGAAAAAAATGTAGAGAATGTGTTGGGAAATTTCAGCGAGGTGGAAGCTGGGAATTTCGGAAGCGCGAGTACTCGAGGCAAAATTAAAAATAAGGAATTCTGTAGCCAGTTGGTTGCCGGAGATACTTTGAGCAGTTCGAGGGAAGTGTGGGAAAATAAGGAAACCTTTGTAATTGAGCAAGCAAGCTTAAATTCGGGTGTAGAAAATCGAAGTGAAATAGATAACTCGCTCTGCAAATCCGTGAATGTAGAGACAGTGGGGAAAATGAATGTAGATTTGTGTGAGGAAACTAGCCCAGATAGGAGGGAAATAGATAACTCGCTCCGCAAATTCACGCATGTAGAGACATGTGGGATAATGAATGTAGATTTGTGTGAAGAAAGTAGCCTAGATAAAAGAGAAATATTGTCTCAAAGCGACTCTAACATTTGTGAGCTCGAAGTGAGAAAAGTTAGTTTCGTTGAGTCAGCCGATGTTTTAGGGGATTTGAATCTCGCGTTTTGTGTAACTGACCGCACACACAGGGGGATGGACCTTTGTCCGCGAGTCCATTCATCAGGTTCTTTACAAGTGGAAGGGACTATAAGTGCATGTCAGGCTGTGATGAATGTAGTCGAAAAAGTTGAGCCGAGAGACGGTTTAGAATTTGCTCCCCAGGGATTAGACAATGGCATTCTGGAAAACACGGACCGCGAAAGGGTCGAAAGTTCGTCTAAAATGGATGGTCAGATTTTGACGGAATTTAGGGGAAACCTAAACAATGCAGCTGAGGGAGAGATAAACCCTGCAGAAAATAGAAGGACAGCGTTTCCGAGTAGGAACATTTTGAGAGGGAGGTTACCTAAGATTGGGATACTCCATTGTAACGAGTTCAAAGGGAAATTACATCCGGTAGTGATAAGGACTAAACAGCGACGCGAAAAGGCGAGTGGAATAAAGTGCAAGAAAGCAAAGTTTAAAATGTTTTGGGGCTTGAGCAAAACTAGGGGGAAAGGTCCGTTGTCTAGGAAGAAACCGAATTGCGTAAGGCATAGACAAAAGGTGGGACGCCAGGGTTTTGTCAAGTTAAAGAAGAAATTTAAGAGAGGACGACATTCTGTTAAATTCAAAATGAAAATAGGTACGAAATACTCAGAAGGGCAGCCTAGCAATTTCGGGAGACCGAGGAAAAACCGAAAGTTGCAAATATTCGCGAGGGCGAAGATTAATAGACAGGATGAATTTAGGGGGTCGTGTGACAGGGTTTCCACGAAAATTCAGCGTAAGCGGGATGCTACGAGGAGGGTTAACTCCAAATTTAAAGAAATCAAGTTTGGGAAAATTTAAATTCTCGGTTGAGATTTTGAGGGTCAAGGGAGAATTTAAATGCTGCGTGAAACGGTGACCCAAAAATGTATGTGTAAGAATTGTGTGTATTGTTTTTTTTTTTGTATGATTTTATACCAGAAAGTTGAATTGAGTAAATTGTAGTGTATAATCTTTTATGTGATGATTTTTGTGAAATTTAAAGTGCATATAAGTTGGTAAAACATGACCACATAGTTTGAGAATGGATTTAGGCAAATTAGGTATATTTTATTATGATCAATTAGTATAACGATTGTGATCAATTAGTATAATGATTTTGCTTTGGTGAAAGGTCCTAAGACGCTTTTTGTGTAAGCCGGTGGAAGGCCTCAGAAAGACTGTCATTAATATACCGCAATACAGTTTTGTTCTTGTTAGAAAAAGAACTAAACGAGTTAGTTTGTTATGACTCTATGTCAAGAAATGACGTTAAAAACACCTAATGGAATTGTAGAATCCTAGTGTAGAAATAAATGTGGGCTCAACTGTGAGTTTCGGTTTCCTGGCCAATCGAGTGGAAAGAGGCCGATTGAGTCGCGCGTTTGGATAGGAGAAATTATGTTCCGTGGGTTACAGGACCAACTGAATGTCGAATAGTTAATGATCTTGTAATGCCGAATGTTTAATGAAATAGTAAGAATTACATAACTAATATTTAGTAAGAAATATAAGTTTAATTTTGTCCACTATATTTGGAAATCGTTATCCACGATAATGTGTTTTTGCTTTAAGAGAAGTTTACAGAGCAATTGTGAAATTTTTAATTGGTTAACGTTGTGATCAATGTATGTTGTGTTAACTGTGTTTTTTTGAGTAATGTTTCTTTGTTTAATGTGTCTTTGAGTAATATTTTGTTTCATGTTATTGCAACTAGGTTAAGATATAGTCGATAATTGAAATATGGTCGAAATTGTGGTAATGTTTGTAATTAAGTAAGATTAGAGTAATGTATTGTTGTAGTACCTATGCTAAAATATGTTAAATGAAACTGCTTAATGTGTTGGCGGATAGAAGCTAAACGAGTTGTAGGGTACTTTGTTGGCTATGACTGGCCGAAAGGTACGGGTGCTAACGCCCTTAAGTTTATAATTGAACCGAGAAGGTTATCTGCAGATAGAATGGCCTTGAGGCTATGTTTTTGTTGTTTTCTGTATGAGATTGTTAAAATAAGTTTTTTAGTGCATTATGAGTATTTTGTTTGTCTTAATCATGTATGAATTTATTATGTGTTTAGCTAATGTAATATCAGTGTAATGATTATCTGCATCTCTTACTGGAAATTGAATTGAGGTTTTTCACTCTCGAAAAGAATTCGGAGTGCAAGTTTAGGAAGGATGTGTCCCAGACTGAGTGCAGTTTAGGGCATTTTCGAGGGAAATTTCTAAAGTAGGCGGAAATTGACTCTAGGAAGTTAGGGCTGAAGAAAGCCAAATGGTATTGACCTCTTTGGAACTGTTTCGGGTGGGCATACCTAAAGGGACCTACCGAACTTTCCATTAGACTTTTTTATGTATAAAAAAGCCTTTAAAGGGGGGAGGAGCTGTGATGGCGGCGGGCCCTCTGCTTAACCCCCGGTATATTATATATAAAATTTGGTGAAGTTTCTTTTCAGTTTTGAATGTTTACCAGAGGCGAGTTCAGGTAATCAATCAAGAGGCGTGCCAGCTCTCTGGTAAACAGATGACAACCAGGACCGGATGTGCAAATGGTTTTGTGGACAACTGGTTCCGGAGGTATGCAGCGGGAAGAAACCGGTTTGGACTGGTGTTCGTCTGTGAAGGAGAGAGCAAGCTAGCGCGGTGACAAGACAGACAGAGAGAGAGAGACAGGGGTCCGGCGTGGATGCCGATTTTGTCTCGGACCAGAGTTTACGTGTGCGGAGAAGCCACGTGGAGGTGATTGCGATTTGTTTGGTGAATGAATTGAATTGGCTGGAGGCCATGCATGCACTGGAGGTGCAAAACTCATATGGAGTTAATGTAAATATGTAATTACGCTAAAGAATAAAGGTGCTTGTTTTACGTTCCTTAATCCAGCGTATTCTCGGTGATTTCTGAGGGAACCGGGTGGCTAGGAATTAGCCATAGTTCGGCGCGCTATCGAAATAGACTGGGCAGTGAAGACGAATTGCACCCAGTATATGATAATATATATATATATATATATATATATATATATATATATATATATATATATATATATATATATATATATATATATATATATATATATATTTCTTAACTTCCACTCTGACTAGCGCCAGGCTTCGTGTTATTTGGTTAAGTACTTTTATTCAATCTTAATTCAATTATTAATCAATTCTTCTGTTATTCATGGATTGTACGGTGTCTGAGTGTGTTTATTGTATAGATCATACTCATCGGAAACAATCCATTGGTTTTTAGACAGCATTGACACCGCTGATGAAGAAATGCTGTCAAAAACCTTATTCATACTTTTCTTTTCCTGTTGTTTGTTCCTGGCTGCAAGTAGCTTTAGAGCTATTACTGGTTTTCTCTTTCATCTTATTCTCATATATATATATATATATGTGTGTGTGTGTGTGTGTGTGTGTGTTAGTTACGTCAAAAAAGTACTTCCCATTCCCTAACGTAATTAAGTACATAATTTGTCCTATAAATTACCAATTTTATTGCAGCCTTTATGCTTTTCGTTATTTTAATATTTACCAAGTGAACTCTAAGCTGAAAATGTCCCGTAAGATAATAGACAGCCTAGCTGTTTAGATTTAAGAATGATTGTCATATAAGGTTATGTTCTGCTCACAGGAAAAGTCCACTTTACGAGTTTGGGGTTGCAATTTATGTTATAATTACGTTTTTACATGTACTCTTATGAGAGATTGAATTTTAAGTAAGAACATTACGCATTTTTTGTTTCACCCTAACTAACACACACACATGTGTCACAAATGTGCAAATGTCACAATATGTCACAAATGTGCAACACAGAGAATGGAGAGTTCGGGTGAAAACCCCCAATGGGTGACTGAAATTTTATAAATATAAAAAGGTGATTCCAACGTAAATGTTCAAGAAACACTTCCCCTGAAACTGGCTCGGCACAGAAATGTTGAGCTGTCTGGACGCAGCATCAGTTCACATCGCAGATCTTCAATCTATATATTTTTTTTATTTATTTTTTATTTTTATTTTTTTTTTCCAATGCGGAGGCACTTGTAATCAAACATTCGCCCTTACAACGCCGTAGTTTTGGTGTCCATTTTATTATGGGGGCACCATATAGGCGGACAGCATTACCCCCTATGAAGGGACGACACGAACGGAGGCATTTTTCGTGGCGCAACGCCGGGATTCGATCTGAACACCCTCAGCACCGAGCTGTACCACAGGGCCGCCACAAGCCCTCTTTAATCTATATATAAAACAGTTCCGTAGCTGACTGACTGACATACAACGCACAGACCAAACCGCTGTACCTAAAGGGCTGAAGTTTTGCATGGCGATTCTTCTTGTAGTGAAGAGGGTGAACTAAGAAAGATTTTTGAAAAATTCTTCTTAGATTTTTTTTAATTAAATTTTTAAGCTGTGTTTGTAACATTTTTTAAGTTTGCATTTAAAATAATAATTTGAGGGATATAAAATTTATATCACGAGAAAGATCATAAAAATTCCTTTAAAATGAAATCTTTTTCGAATCTTTACCTCCATTTTCTGATTTTTGGTGAATTTTTAAAGATTAATTTTTAGAATTTAATTTATTAAATGCTAATTACGTGATTTCTTCTTCTGGTACTTTAAATTAATTTATCGTCACGTGCATAACAACGAAATAGACAAAAAAATGATTTTTTTTCTTGCTAATGCGGCAGACGATTGGACATTATCCAAAAAAATATTAAAATACAGTAAAAGATCTGTTCCTCAAACTGTACTATTGTATATTAAATGTACTATATTCTTTACTATGTCCTATTAGATTTAATTTGAATATTTTCTTCTACATTATTTTGTCTATAAAAATAACCCTTAATTTTTTTTAAATATATATATATATATATATATATATATATATATATATATATATATATATATATATATATATATATATATATATATATTTATTTTTTTTTTGGCATTAATTTCATACATTGACCGTTGAATTTAATTTGAATGTACTCTGTAGCGAAGTGCGGGTTTTCAGCTAGTCAATAATAATGGATAAATTTCCCATGTTATTCTTCTTATCTATAAATATAAAACAGTTCCGTAACTGACTGACTGACTGATTGACTGACTGACAGATAACGCACAGACCAAACAGCTGGACCTAACAGCTGGAACAGTTGAAATTTTGCATGGCGATTCTTTTTATAGTGTAGATGTGCACTAAGAAATATTTTTGAAAAATTCTTTCTTAGATTTTTTTAAATTAAATTTTTAAGCTGTTTTTGTAACATTCTTTTAAGTTTGCATTTGAAATAATAATTTGGGGGTTATAAAATTTATATCACGAGACAGATCATAAAAATTCCTTTAAAATGAAATCTTTTTCAAATCTTTACCTCCATTTTCTGATTTTTGGGGAATTTTTAAAGATTAATTTTTAGAATTTAATTTATTAAATGCTGATCACGTGGTTAATTTTCTTTTTGTAATACTTTAAATGATTGGACATTATCCCCAAAAAATATTAAAATATATTAAAAGAAATGCTCCTCAAACTGTACTATATTAACTGTACTATATTCTTTAGTATGTTCTATTAGATTTAATTTGAATATTTTCTTCTACATTATTTTGTCTATAAAAATATCCGTTACGATTTATATATATATATATATATATATATATATATATATATGGCATTAATTGCATACATTGACCGTTGAATTTAATTTGAATGTACTCCATAGCGAAGCACGGATATTCAGCTAGTTGAAAGATATCATAAAATGAATGGTCACGTGTAAAAAGTAGGACAATTCACTACTAGGGCCTGTGAACATATAATCCGTCATCTTCAGCGTTACTCGTATTGACATATCTTAACCAATCACAGGCCTTAACAATATTTTGGCTAATCGTTCGGAGGTTTGTAACTGGTTAATTATATTTCGATACGTGTAACGCTAACGCTGATGGATTCCATGTGAACAGACCCTTAGAATGTAACTTTCCACAGGCAAACTTGCAACTGTTGATATTAAACAATACTATTTCATGAACGGAAAGGACGCGTGTGGGAGTTTAGTGAGAAGATAGATACTGTCTAAGGGCTTGTTTACATTAGCATTAGAATTAAAGATTCCGTGGGCGCTGATTTGTTAAAGGGGACAATGACCGGTGTATGATCGGTAAAAAATTTTTACGCTGACAGGGACGAATTCTGTATGAACAGGCCCTAAAGCTGTTAATAAAAATGTGGTCATGTTTATTCTCTTCCCATTCGTGGCAGTTTAAAATTCAGAGAAATCTAACACGGTTTTCACTAAATTTAAGCAAAAATAGCATAATTTAGTCATACCTATTCAGTTATGGGGTAGTTTTTCACAGGCAGTTATTTAACATTGAACAAAATTTTCTTAACTGATAATAGGAAATCTCACGCACTTTTCTTCTTGTTGAAAGCTATTACCATAAAATGAATGTATGAAGAGAACTTTTCACTTGTAGGAAGTCACTTTTAACATGCAAATATGTAACTGTTTCGACTGAACGTTATGTAAGGAAGCATGAGTGAAAGTAAAAGGATACTGGCAGTTTCTCAAGGAATTCGTGAAAAATGGGGCTATTGTTTTTTCTCTCCGTCATACAGTAGTTTAAATTTTATGTACATCTGTGACAGATATCTAAATTTGAATTTAACTGAATCATAATTAAAATATACCTAGCTAGGAAATTTCAGGTAGCTTTACAAGTCAGTAAATTTACAAGCAAATGTAATGAAAATTTCTGGACTGTTAGATCAAACACAACTTGTAACAAAAAAATTTTTTTTCAGGTAGTCACTTCTAACGAAACTACCGCGGATTATTAACGTAGGATTACTTATCGTTGCTTACCTCTTTTGTATGTATATATGTATGTATGTGTTATGTATATATGTATCTATATATATATGTACGTATGTATATATATATACATATATGTATGTCAAAATTTTGACGCATGTAGGGACTTTTCTGTTTAATTGTTTACTGCTTGTCTAAGCGATACAGACTGGGTTTGGTGCGCTGCCAAAATTATAACGCGCGAGGTATGGACGGTTTTAGCGTCTGAAATTTTCCTTTCCGGATGACCGTTAT
>OU015498.1:138809515-139082015 GCA_907164885.2 Dolomedes plantarius
GTTGATGTAACCTTCTAAAACTGCTTGAAAACCACACGTTGAATACTTTTTCTATTCCCAAATGCGGTAGGCATTTGTCCCGAGGTCATTAGCCAATCCACACAACGAATTTATAGGCTACTTTATTATGGGAGCACTATACAGGTGAACCAAATCGGCTCTTATGAGAGTACAATACAAGAACGTCCAAAGTGAAAACCAGGATTAGGAATCCGAACCCAATTTGTGGAAGTTCGCGACTCAGACAACTCACTGTGCGAGTGGTTGGTGTATTTAATACACATGCGTGTATCTATTAAAATGAGTGTCGTGCGTCAATAAACTACCGTCTGATAGTGAATAAACTAAAATATCCTTTTATAAATAAATAAATAAATAAATAAATAAATACACACACAGGTATGTGTATATATATATATATATATATATATATATATATATATATATATATATATATACAGTGGAATCTCGATCCATCGTTTTTCCGTATGTGTCGTTCATTTTATCCAGTCCCAACGATCATATTGCTTTGTTAAGTTTCCGCATCTATCGTTTTCCCGCATTTATCGTCATTTCAGTCGGTCCCTTGAAAAACGATAGATCGAGATTCCACTGTGTGTGTGTATATATATATATATATATATATATATATATATATATATATTGTAACGCCTCCTGTACAATAGCGAATATTTTGTGCGTGGAAATTCCGGGAAGACCTACCTACGCGCGGTTTGTGCACACAACTGATTTAGACGGTGCAGACAGACAGTCGTCTGTCGACATAAAGCCCGGAAGTGCTACCGACAGCTCGCGAAACAGCAAACCAGCTACAAAAGGGAAGTTGCCGACCGAAAGCGCTTTGTCGTCTGGGAATGGAACTGAATAAAGAAAGGCGGCGTTTTCCAAACATTTCGAGATCGTTCAGCGGAGGTATATATAGTAGTCGAAAGCGAGATAGGTGATTTTCAGAGATTCAGAGATAAAGATAGTCAGAGTGGCCCTGGGGCCGCAGACAGGAGATACTCCCAGACCGAGAAAGACTTCAATGAGAGCAGCGACAACAGAAGTCTGACCTTCCTCGTCGATGAGGTGAACCCACGAATTTAATTTTTTTATATATATTGTGAATAGTCTGTATTTAGTCGAGAAACGTAATTAAAGCATAAAATACAAAAAGGCTGGCAGTCTTTTATTTAAGGCAAAGTCCTTATTATACACAAACACACACACACACACATATATATATATATATATATATATATATATATATATATATATATATATATATATATATATATAAATTCTTATAAATCACAAGAAATGCTTTGATGTATCGTTGTCACCAGCCACTGTTGATGCAAATAGAACAAAATTCGTGCTATTTTTTAACATATCGTCTAAGTCATGAAATTCAACACTTTTTAATTTTTTTTATGCAGTATTTATCCACAAATATATCACGTAATGTTCCTAAGGTTTTCACCAATTTCAGTCAAACATTCTACTAAAACCTATTTCATTGTAAACACAGCACGTGTTGCTATTAAACGTTTATCTGGTT
Organism: Dolomedes plantarius; assembly: GCA_907164885.2. NCBI lineage: Eukaryota > Metazoa > Arthropoda > Arachnida > Araneae > Dolomedidae > Dolomedes > Dolomedes plantarius. The sequence goes on from OU015498.1 coordinate 138,811,080, forward strand.
AGGCTTTGAAGGAAAAATTCAAGATTTATAACTTGAGCTCCTATTTAATACTTTGCGTTATACATCTATAATTTTAGATCTATCTCACTAAACAATGCACTGTTTACAAACATGTCTCCGGTTTATTTGTCAAATACTGACAACATATTATACTATGGAGACTGAAATATATCCAACCACAACACTGTTCGCGCACAAAGTGACAAAATATATTTACAGGATCGTAGATTTTTAATATGAAACTAACAAAATGCAAAATATTATTTTCTAAAATTCCTCACAAAAAATTGAGGTGCGTCTTATGGTCCGAAAAATACAGTATCCCTTCTCCCCTCCCCATCCCCAGACCTACTAGACCAGGGATGGAGAACCTTTTTCTAACGCGGGTCAAAAAATGTCTTGAAACCGTAGAAATTTAAACCGCGTGTCACTTAAATCGGCAATCCTTGAACACATTTTCTCCTTAGGTTAACATTGATGTGAGCGAATCCAATAGGGTTAGTACATATCAGCCTTTAAGCCCACATACCAGTGGCGTAGCGAGGGAGGGGGTGGCAAGGGGGGTCTATCATGCCCCGGGCGCCTCTCGCAGAGGGGTGCCAAAAAGGTATCGTGACCCGTACGCCAGTTATGCTTGCTACGCCACTGCCACATACTTATCCTACCGACTCCGTTCTGTCTTGATTGTATTGCAAAACTACATTTCTACTCATTTACCGATATGCGAAAATTTTCTTACTTGGGCATGACATTTGCAGAAGGTCCTTATTTTTGTTCAACTCATAAAATGCAAAGGGTCAATACCTATATTTCTTTTTTTATTCATTCTGGAGGTAAATATAGCTCTCTTTCGTGGAACTTCCATATCCTCATGGAAATTAATGTGAAGAGTTATTAAAAGGGATCTTAGTGCCCACTATATATTTGGCTTAGCGGAACTTACAGCTGCTTACTGTCAAGGGGCGAAAAAAAAAAAACCGCGTACTTTTATTCTTTCTGGAAGTTACTTGGCTAAATCATATGACAGTAAGAGGAAGTTAGAGAAATGATGTGACAGCTGAAACTAGGCAAGAGAGGAACCTCTCTGGGTAGGAGAAAAGGTAAAAAGGCAACCAATGGCTTTTTAACCTTTTTGTTAATAAGGAGAAGAGGAAAGAATGTCGATTCTTTTACAAGGAAGAATTTGATACTCTGCTATGCGAATGCTCATAAAAACTGTTTTCACTAACGGATCCAGTGTTTCCTAACACAAATACAATTGTTCACGGCGCTTTGCAGCAGAGAGTACCGTAAATCGGAATGGAAATATTTCATTTCCTTTCTTTCTGCTTCAGAGGGGGACAAATGATAAGGAACATTTTGATTTACTCTGCTAAAACTGCTAGAAAACCACACGTTACATGTTACATGCCGGTACAGTATACATTTGTCAGGTGACATGCACTCATACATACATCATTTTTGGCTACTCTATTTATGCAAGTGAGCCAACATCGCTTCCTAGGAGGGGGCAGCTTAGGGACGTCCAAGCTTTAGTCAGAATTCGAACCGAAGCCCACTTCTTGGAAGCTCAACATGTGGGCGGCACACATTAATACAATTTGCAATGATTAAGCCAAGTTTCATTTCTGCTCACGAGATCAATGTTTTGGGATTTTTTTCCGTAGGAAAGCTGAGCTCTTGACTTCATTGGACGCCAAATTAGTTGCCAGTAACATGCTATCTCCTCATTCTAATCACCATAACCGGTGTGGAGGCTTTAAAAACCTACAGATTTATAGTACCTTTTTGTAATCCCCTGAGGAAGTACGAGCACTTTTAGTCTATATTTTTACGAGACAGTTCACCAAGCATGATACTAAGGTTAAAAGTATAATACATTTTTTTTTCAAGCTAACTAGCTGAAAAATTGTATTTCATTTATATCCATTTTCCAATGAACACAACAGGGCCCGACATAGTAACTACAGTCATTCGGGATTGAATCCCTGTCTGTAAAAAGCTACCACCACAATTTTGACCAAGCACCAACACTCAAATCGTACCTTCTCCCACCCTTTCTGACCTCCTAGAAGGACATTCCGGTCTACCGATTTAACGTACCCATATCCGACCTAGATACGAAGGAATTTGATGTCGTCGTCGGGATTTAAACCGAGCACCCCCAGTCTATAACGACTAGGGGTCCGAAGCCTAAAATGACTCGGCTACCCCAGGCCCTATTTCATTCATATCACAAAAACCCTCGGATGGATAATACCTACAAAAACACATTGGTTTGATAAATGAGTTACAGAGAGACCGAAGTTCTGTAGGTTATCTTGTTAATTTAAGAGTAACGGGGTGTAAAACTATGTTTTTTTTTTTTTAATCATCATAAAATCTGCTTCATGTAAGCTTTATTATTTAGAAAAATTTGCATAGCCTCTTTTCATAATTTTATATTATGCTTAAATTCTTACGAGTTAAGGACTTTAACACCTAATTTGTGCGCAAAAGGAGAGGATACATTTGCTTTACCAACACATACTTTAAGCTGAGATATGAAAATTTCTTCGAATATTTAAAACAAGGGAAGGCTTACAAGTCAATCCCACACACTAGTTTGCTATGTTTCCAATTTCAATTTTTTCCATGCTCGACAGGAAAAAACAATTTTCTGAAATTTGTGTTTTCATTAAATATCTTTGGAGCTTATTTTGACTGCTTTTAAGTCATTGAATACTGCAAATACGTTATGCATGAAAGCTTTTCATAATCAATCAAACAACAAAGTTTAAATACATCAGAATTTTTTTTGACTTGGTTTAAATATATATAAAGGAAGAAGTCCTGACTTATTCATGTATGAACGCCCAGCAAAAACTATTGGAGATACAGATATCAAATTTTAGGAGCTTATTACTTTTGTACTGAAGGCGTTATTTAAGAAGCGATTTTTCAAAATTCGCCCCCCAAGGGAGGGAGGGGGGCAAAACGTGTTTTTACATATTCCTTCATATCTCAAAGAAGGAAACTGATATCCATAAGATTCTTGCTTTAAAATGTAGGGAACATGAATACCTAAACACTTATGTCAGGATTTTTTAAAATTCGGCTCCCAAGGGGGGAGGGGGGGCTAAACGTGTTTTTACGTGTTTTATCACATATTCCTTCATATCTCGAAGAAGAAAACAGATATCCATAAGATTTTTGCTTTAAAATAAAAGGCACACAAATGCCTAAAAATGAATTTCAAGATTTTTCAAAATTCGGCCCCCATGGGGGGGAGGGGGCAAAACGTGTTTTTTCCATATTCTCTCATATCTCAAAGAAATAAAACAGATATCCATAAGATTCTTGCTTTAAAATGTGAGGAACTTGATTATCTAAAATCGATTTCAGGATTTTTCAAAATTCGGCCCCAAGGGGCGGGAGGGGGGGGGGCTAAACGTGTTTTTTACATATACATTCATATCTGAAAGAAGGAAACGATATATCCATAAGATTTTTGCTTTAAAATGAAAGGAAGACGATTACCGAAAAATCGGTTTCATGATTTTTCAAAATTCGCACTCCAAGGAGGGGAGGGGGAGCAAAACGTGTTTTTTACATATTCCTTCATATCTCAAAGAAGGAAATTGATATCCATAAGTTTCTTGATTTAAAATGAAAGGAACACGAAAATCTAAAAATCAATTTCAGGATTTTTTAAAATTCGGACCCCATGGGGGGGGGGGGGGGATTAAAACGTGTTTTTCCCATATTCCCTCATATCTCAGAGGAAAAATAAACAGATATCCATAAGATTCTTACTTTAAAATGTAAGGAACACGAATACCTTAAATCCAATTTCAGGATTTTTTAAAATTTGGCCCCATGGGGGAGAGGGGGCAAAACGTATTTCTCACATATTCCCTCATATCTCAAAGAAAGAAACAGATATCCATAAGATTCTTGCTTTAAAATGTAAGGAACATGAATACCTAAAAATCAATTCAGGATTTTTCAAAATTCAGCCCCCAAGGGGGTTAGGGGGGCTAAACGTGTTTTTACGTGTTTTTTGCATATTCCGTCGTATCTCAAAGAAGGAAACAGATATTCATAAGATTCTTGATTTAAAATGTAAGAAACACGATTAAATGTAACAAACACGATCAATGTCACGAATTTTCGACATTCGATTTAGATTTTGTAAAAATTTCTAGAAACAATCCAATAATTTATATTTCGTATATATCACTATTTTGAACACCAAATTGGTGGTAGGGAAAAAGAGAGATCAACCTTAATTAAATGAAGTGTGGAAAGGTGTGTGTGTGTATGTGTGAATTGTATATATTTCGGTTGTTAGTACGTAGACATCTAGAGCTCAGGTTAACTCCATTCATTTTTATTATCCTGGGCAACGCCAAGTAATTCTTTGTTTATGAAACCGGCGATTTTCACAAGAGTTTACGGGGAAGCCCTCAAACTCCTCGAAGGGCCGGGATCCAGTGGGATATCAAAATTGAAAGAAACATTTTAATGCTGACATCAGCATTGTGGGGGGGGGGGGGATATTATAATATGCTGATAAGATGCTGACCAGTGGAGAGGGGTATCGATTGGCATAAAATACAAATATACATATCATACAAGTAAGCTTTATTAAGGGTACTCCCGTGCAACGCCGGGTATATAAAGCTAGTATATATATATATATATATATATATATATATATATATATATATATATATATATACAGTCGAACCTCCATATATCGAAGTAGCAAATTGCCGGAAAAAAATTCGATATATAGAAATTTCGATATATAGAATTGAGCTTAGTTTTATCATAATTCTCCTAAAAAAATTAAAGTTAATTTTCGTTTACGAAACTCCATTTCTAATTTTAAGTGCGAATCCCATTAAATGAAAGTTAATAACTAAAAATTCTATTGATATGAAAGATTTATTGAGTACTACATACCTTTAAAAAAAAAACAATAATCCAGACAGTGGTTGCAATGATCACAGTTGCATTCTTTAAAAAAAAAAAAAAACGAATATTTTGCTGAACAGCCAGTTTTGCGGAAAGTTCAAAGAAATGTTCGTATGTATTCAGTCCACTAAAAACTTAATCAGGGACATTTCCCTCAAATTGGAGTCCACGACATATTGTTTCAAGTGCCAAAAATTAGGAGATTTTATCCTAAAGTGGAATAAAATCTCCCAATTTGTCTTGAAAAAAATTTCGATATATAGAGATTTTTTCGATATATAGAAACAATTTTTCTATGTAATGAACATAGAGATTTGCCAAGAGTTCGATATATAGAAAATTTCGATATGTGGAAGTTCGATATATGGAGGTTCGACTGTATATATATATATATATATATATATATATATATATATATATATATATATATATATATATAAGCTAAGGAAATTAGTAAAAACATGCAATTTTTTTCAAAAAGAATTTTAATCCAAGTTAACAAAGAAACTTTAAATATAACATTAAAAATATCGTGCTTAACGACAGATAAATAAAAAAATGACACAAAAATTTGTGAAAGATTTTCTAGTAAACGTACATCTAAAAAGTGAAATTTAATTTGTTTGATACAGGCAAATATTGACAGCATATGTTTAGTCGATTGCTGAGATTTAGGAGCACATAAATCGATCGCAGATGTCTTTTGGTGCGTGAAAATCGATATCTTCAGGATTTATAAAAATTGGATTTATTAAGATATTAATCACTTTCGAGAGCAAAAATAAATCATTCTGTCAGAGTATTTTTTGCTCCAGGGAAAATATTTTCTAAATTTTTACTCCAAATCCTTCAGATACCTTAGAAGGAATTTTAGATATATCCTTTGAATGATGGCAAATCACGGAAAAAAAAATCCCTTCTTGGATAAATAGAGTTAAGGCTGATATGCACTAACTCTATTGGATTTGCTCACCTCAATCTTTACCTATGAAGAAAATTTGTCGAAGGATTGACGACTTCATAGGTAATGCTCCAAATTTACACCTTGGAGCATTTTTTCGTTTTTTTCTTAAATACAAATAATATTTTAAAATTTAAATTATTCGGTGGAAAAATCTGGTATAGTGTGTTTTAAACGCTCATTAATCTCTTTGGTGGACGAGATTTATAAAATAAATCCTGTTGCAAGGTGTAGAAAAGTTCAGGCTATCTGAAAAAAAAATATATATACTGGATAATCAGCATTTATGTAACTGTCGATAGTAGACACATTTTCTCCATAGATTAACACTGAGGTGAGCAAATCCAATAGGGTTAGTTCACAGCAGCCTTAAAGCACTGTTGTACAACAGGGTATGCAAACACAATACGGTTTTAAAATGCATCTGGCTATGAAATCACCGAGGAAACACGTGGTGTGCGTTATTCAATCCTAAACGCTCTACGGTATGTTCTGAGCAAAATAAATAAAAAATAATTTTTAATTGTGGACCCAATTGCTTAAAGTACAGATGAACAGCGGAGTAGGAGTGGACAGTTTCCCATAAAAATGTTATATCTTGAAGTGTAATCGTCGCAGAAACGTGGGATTTCAGTTATTTAATACAAAAAGCTCTGTATTAAGATTTCAGCCAAGATGATTAAAATCGTCCCGTTTGGAGAATTTTGTTTCTTGGATTCCCTAAATCAGGGGTCGGCAACCTTTTTTACTAGTAGGGCGTATTTCAGAAATGCGGGAGTTCGGCGGGCACCTCTGGATAAGAAGAGGGAGGGGGGGAGGGAAGTATTTAAACATGAAAATATTAATGCGTCATAAATTTTTAATATCTAAATTGAAATTTTAATATAAACAAAACAATCTTAAAACTGATAATTAATTTGATATTTGACACTGCAAATCTGCGGCCAATTCGTTGTAAATGCCTGTTCACATAGCAATCCGTCAGCGTAAGCGTAAAAGGTCAACGGAGGGTTTACGGATGATGATACGTGAGTCAACGGATGATGTCATAGCGCTCAGCTATATGATTGGTTAAAATTTAACGCTTACGCTAACGGACTGCTATGTGAAAATGCCCTTATGGGGCATAATAAGTTGAATTCCCAGTTCTCAGGCATTGGTCCAAATGAGTGTCTGGGAGGCTTGATCGGTAATTTGAATTATTTCATATTGGAAAACAAAGATTCACAAGCTTATGTCGACGCGCACAGAGAGTTCCATTTCAGAGCCCATTTTCTCAAAAATGGGAATGAGCAACAACTACAAGCGTTTGTTGTTCAAATATCTAAAATTTTGATATTTAAACGGCGGGCACTTTAAAATTGTTTCGCGGGCACCGCGTTGCCGACCCCTGCCCTAAATGGATGAAATTTCGAGGTATATGAAGCTACTGTGTCACTCTGCCTCTTCTGGATAGACACTTTTAAAAACAGAAGTGTTTGGAGGAAAACTCGGCTGTATACAGAGTGGGAAATGCAGGACTAGAAAAAAAATCGGTACGGTGACAAAACAAACATCTCGAGATTAGGTATCTCTTTAATTTTTTAAAACTATTGTCTCGCTTTCGTTTCAAAATTTGTGCCGGAAACACTTAAAAACGAAATTCTGATTAAAGGATTTTCAAGAGCCCTGTCAATCAGTTTTACCCAGGTTGCTTAGATCCAATCGATTGATAAGCGGGCCGGTGACGGCGCGACATCCGACACTCGGATTTTGCCGTGCATTCTGTCCATTCATCCGAGAGAGCTGATACACCATTCTCACTCGCGAGGTGTCTGACACCGAAACGCCTTTTTCAACAGCATCCGAGAGAAAAAGAAGAAGAAAAAAAGAGGGGGGAAGGGGAGAGTGAAACCTTTTGTCTTAGGAAGGATAAGTCCGTGTGTGTTTGCTAGCTGAGACTTCCTCCAAGCCAGGCACGAGTTATTGCGCCTGTCGTCAGGCATCGGCGACTTCTTACTCGCGGTTGCGATGAACCTGGCGTACTACCACTCTCGGCACGAAGATTTATTCTGCGAGTGTGTCATCTCTTCAGGGAACAAGGTGAATGTGTTTGAGATTCTGGAGTAAGGGAACATGAAGACGCTTTTTTTGTTTTTTGGTTGTTTACTTATCGGATGCTCTCGGTTTGATTTTTTCCTGGAGAAGTGGCTTCTTCCGAATGGAGCAACGGCGTGATGTTGGGAGCTTTTTTTTCTCTCTCTCGTTCTTTCGTTTCACTTTCGCAGAATCTGTTAGGAAAAAGCAATGCACGGAACAGTGGTGCAACCAGAATTATTTTTTACATTTATTTTTTAACTGTGTCTAATGGAAATATTTTCTTTTCTAGGAGAAGGAAGAGGAAATTTTATTTTGGAATTACGCTTTTTTCTTAACAATGAGCAGACTCTTGAGGCCGTAAGGTTGCCCTTAACCCTCCCCTAGTTATACTATTACCGAAATATAAAGTTAAAAAATAAATTAGAAATTATTTCTGTTATTGAGATAAATTTTTTTTTCGGTCATTTTTAGTCTCAATAAAACCATAATTTTGCTAGATTGTATTGCCTCTTATTTTTTAAAATTTAGGATTCGTATCTATTTTTATACCGTAAGTACTGTAACGTATTCCTGCGATTTGTGTCAAAAGCAGACACTTAGGTAGCGTCACAGGTTACGTGTAAGGTAGACAGCTTACTAAAATAGAGACTTTTAAGATAATGAGGATTTCAGTTTTATTTAATAAACACGGTTAGGCCGCGATCTCGAATAATATATATACAAAGCAGTCCGTAGAAGTTGGAGTAGGAATCGTCATCTGTCTCTCAAGGATGGAGCACACTGTCGCTAAAACGAGGCGACGAACTGCTGGTCAGGTCACAGAAAAAAGGGCCCGCACTCGTCCACTGGAAGCTAGCAGCTTCTCTGAAATAACACAATTGGGGAGATCAAGTTCCGATCGGTTTCCCCGACCTTTCTCGGTGAAAAAGGGTCTTCTCACGTAGAGGGCAGAGCCTCACAAAAAACAAGTCACTTAAAAGTGCGTGGAGCTAGGAGATCAGGTATCACTCCTAAACTCTCTAAGGAAAAACTCTCCGCACAAAACTGGTCTTCAAGCCCTCGTCGGCTTATTTTAAAAACTTGATCCCTGGCGGAATTCTTTCTAGCCTCCTCTCTATAGCTCGCTCCGGATAGGCTGAGCGTCTAGCCGTGCGCAAAAAACGATGCCGATTATTACATCTTCATCGCCCGCTCACTCATTAGCGATCTCGTTTCAGGGCGTAAACTGTCATTGTCGGCCACTGTCAAAATATGGCGCCAGACTGTCTCCTCTTTTCATCCCAGGAATGCGTCCCGAAGAGGTGCCCATTGTGGTCCTCTTCCGCTCGCGGGGTCTGCCATTCTTTAGCATCGGTTCACGGCTAGCGGCGATTTTAATGGTGTTCCTACTCGCCTCGAGGGGGGGGGAAATTGCCACAGTACTTTGTGACGGATGTTAAATTTTTTCTGTACCAGCCGATCAGTTTTAAAAGCAGCCCTAAACGAACAACTGCTAAACATTGGTATATGCTTTCCTTGCGTAATAAGGTATTGCATTCACCCTGATCTTTAATTACCATTGAGAAATTAAAGTTAAAATGTGTCACAAAGTTGCCCTGCCGAGTGGGTATTGTTAGTGGCGCCGTATAGCCATCTACCTTCCCAGGTAATTCGGTATATATGCTCTTATTTTAGGAAATACAAAGAATTAAACAGATAAGATAGCTTGCCTAGAGCTGCCTAGTTTAGGGTTCAAAAGGTTTGATTAGTGTACATAGAATAAGAATACTGCAGGTGTCACATAGGAATATTATCTATTACCAGTGGCGTAGCTAGAACTTTTGCCGCCCGGGGCGGTCTCCAATTTGCCGCCCTTTCTAAGTCAATCAATTGGTGGTTTTATAAATTAATAAACATAAATAAATAATTGTAATTGAGACAAACTATAGGTGGGGAACTTTTTTACCATTGGATTCCATATTTAAATTAGGCAGTAATAAAGGAGGCCGCTTAAGTTGATATACCTATAAATGCAACTTTTATAAAGACCACAAGAAACTTACGGAGGTCACAGTTTCCCCACCTATGAGACAAAACATATACCTAATTTATAAAAAAAAATTCCATAAAATATGTTTTATTTTATATTTTTATATTTATAAATAAAAATATATAATTTCATTTCTTTTACAACTAATTTACAACTAATACTAAATTTTTTACAACTAATACTAAATAAAAATATGCCGCCCCAAAATATGTGCCGCCCGTTGCGGACCGCACCCACCGCACCCCCCTAGCTACGCCACTGTCTATTACACAGGCATATAATACGCCATTGAAAACGCTACTCGTGAAATGATAGAAATATTTGTTAAAGGTGGGTAGTTTTCTGTATAAAAATACAATTTGTCAAATTAGGAATTAGTGTATGCATTTCGCTTGTCATACTTTAAAATATTATCATCACTTGTTTTGAGATCCGGGTATACTCGTACTCGTGTAAGACACGCAGTCTTTCGTGTTGCTTCGGTCATTGTGATAAACAGTTATGAAGCATTTGACAGATAATCAAGGTGGAAACAATTACTATCTTTTAGTATATTAAGAGAATTAAATTAGGCCAACAACCTGAGCAGCGGTACTGAATAAGCAACAGAGAGTTTATGAGGACCGGAATTCAAAAATGAGAGTTCTTCAGAGAGCCACGGTAGATCAGTCAACGGCGTACTGGCCTCGCTGTTAGGTTCGAACAACGGACGAGACAGACTGTCGTTATGAAGTTCAAAGATATCAAACCAGTATTAAAAAAAATAATTTTTGTGCTATTGTTTCTTCTCCCTGAAACGAAAATTTATCTAGAACTAGATTCTGCATCTTAAGGTCATTAGTGGTTTAACTAAGGACCCCACAGACCTCAAAGTTTAGGGGACGGTATAATAATAAAGGGGGTGACAAAATTAGGTCTACATTGACACCAAAAATGTTTCGTTTTTTCTGGGTTCGTTAGGATTGAATAAAATCTCTTCCGAAAAAGTACAGAAAATAATATTTATTATTCTGTAAATTCTTCAGGCGTATACACAAATTCAAGCAGAAAACACGTTACAACTGTTTTCTATATAGCAGAAAACTCTAAAAAGAAACACAAGTCAGGATACCAAAGTCTTCGATACAATACACTCCTAACGCACTTTCAACACATTCATTTCTCAGTAGAAAAGAACTGAGTTCCAATGCCAATGTCAGATATATTTTTAGACTTCCAAAGCGCCCCCTATCGGTCAGCCAGCTAGATACCTCTAGAAGCTTCTAGAAAGTTCTAGACGGCAAGTTGGCGACCATTTGGCGCCATATCGCCAAATATAGCGACCAAAATAAGTCACCAAATCCATCTATATTTTGGCGATAACTCTCATATTTGACTAGATTACCATAGATTCGTAAAATTCGCAACAATATCCCATTTGAATATTAATCTTTGGGTTTTGACCTGCTCTTGTAAATTTTACCTATTATTATTAGACTTAACTATCATAATGGATTCCGATACCGATTCCTGTAAAATTATACAAAGATTTCTTTCAATTTAGGCAAAGTTTTACTTTTTCCATGTAATAAAAAAAGGTAAACACTTTATTATCAAATGCAATAGGCCGGTCTGAAAAAAAGCATAGGACCCGATGCTTTTTGTCATCTCGATGCATTTTGTCATATTCGTGTGCTCTAAATTTTGTAACACAATTCGTGACGGACTACAGTTCTTTCCGAAATGGACTACACTTTGTCAGTCACTTGCAAAAATTTAGAAAATACCACATCTGGAATTCTTTTCCCTCCACCGTTCTCATAAGGCTCTGTTCACATTGCAGTCTGTTAGCGTAAGCGTAAAAATATTGAAATATATTTAACCAATGACAAACCTCCAAACGATTAGCAACAAAATTGTTAAGGCCTGTGATTGGTTTATTTCCGTCTCAGCGCCATTGTTCCTTATAAAGGACTGCAATGTGAACAGGCCTTAAGTTGTGCCTTGCTGAAAAACCCATAACAAAGGTGAAACCTATGTCCAAAGGTACCTGGTACGATAAACTCGTATATTTTTGCATACCGGACTGTCTACAGACCAGTGGCGTAGCTAGAACTTTTGCCGCCCGGGGCGGTCTCCAATTTTCCGCCCTTTCTAGGTCAATCAATTGGTGGTTTTTATAAATTAATAAACATAAATAAATAATTGTAATTGAGACAAACTATAGGTGGGGAACTTTTTTACCATTGGATGCCATATTTAAATTAGGCAGTAATAAAGGAGGCCGCTTAAGTTGATATACCTATAAATGCAACTTTTATAAAGACCACAAGAAACTTACGGAGGTCGCAGTTTCCCCACCTATGAGACAAAACATATACCTAATTTATAAAAAAATTTCCATAAAATATGTTTTATTTTATATTTTTATATTTATAAATAAAAATAAATAATTTCATTTCTTTTGGATAAACAAACAAATTGTACACATATGTGTATGTAAACAAAACGTATTTATATATTTACTCTTCTAACTTTCATAGTAGAAAAATCGTGTATAATGCTCTCAAAATTTATATTATTTGTAATTTCTTGTTCTATAGACAATATTGCAAGATTTTGTAGTCTTAAATATCTCATTGTGGAACGAAGATAATTTTTTATCAACTTCAATTTGGAGAAGCTCCTTTCGCAACTAGCGACACTGCTAGCAATTGTTAAAAATATTCTTAACAAAATTACAATGTTGGGTACAGAATTTTCCAATCTATACTGTTGAATAAATTTTAGTAGATCAAGAGGCCCTTCCTTCCCGTCTTTCCAACGTTTTGCGTCTTCTTGTAGTGCAGGTACACCCATAAAAACCTGGATCCTTTTTCTTTCAATATAGAACTGTTCTTTATCAATGTCAATAAAGTCATTTATTTGACATTCAAATTCTTCATTTAGCAGGTTACATGGCATTAGACACGAATATTTTCTTGCAAGGACATGCAACTGATCAAGGCGTTCTTTTATTTCCTTTAGAATTCTATCCATTGATAAAAACATTTCTCTTCGTACTTCTTGTTCTAAGGATAGCCCTGCGTCTCGTGAATTTTCCCCACTCATATTCTTTCTCCTTCTAACTCGACGTTCAGTCGATATCTCCAACTCTTCACAAATTTTTTGGCTGCTATAACATCGGCACCATTGATGTCTGTATCCGAGCAAAATTTTTAGAGATAATATTTTCAACCCTACATTGACTTGACGATGAGGAAGAATATTCGAAATCATATAGTAATTCATAATTCGTAGAAATCGAATAGTAAACTTGTGAATTGAACAAGTGGTTTTTTACAGCTAATACTAAATAAAAATATGCCGCCCCAAAATATGTGCCGCCGGTGCGGACCGCACCCACCTAACTACGCCACTGCTACAGCCACATGTACTCTTTAATTGTTGTAAATTTAGGAATGACAATGTAAATATGTAAGTATGTGTGTGACAAGGCTTTTAGAATCCAGCAATCTACTTGCATAGGTTTGCCCAGCCATCGTTATTGTTATCGATACGACAAGAATGTGAAGATCAACTTGAAAACTTAATCGTGTGTAAAGTGTGTGTACTATTGGGAAACGAAAAAAAAAAGTCTTTCTCTATGTGCAAGTGTTTAGTTTTAATTTATGTATGTGTGTGTGTGTAAGTACACACAGATATATACATATACACATATGTGTGTGTGTTTAACTGAAATGCAGAGAAATCTGAGAATAAACAATAAGAATAAAATTACAGCTAAACAAAATTTTAAAAAATCATAAGGCGATAGTTTCAATAGAAATATCTCCATATTAAAAAAAAACGCAACTGTTGCCCATTTCTATGAAAGAAGATAAATATAAACAACTGAGACTGAAATCCAATACATGAAGGCTACTAGTAAGAGGAAAAGTTTAGTAACAGCCAGTTTCTGAACAATGCCATCTTCGATCTCTAAATAAAGGATGCATTTTGTGTAGCCTTCATGTTTTATATTTCAATTTCATCTCTTTTTCTTTTCAACGTAGAAATAAATAATCGAGACCCGTACTTATTTACGGAAAGAAGGGAATGAAACACTCTGACTGGACTGTGGTGTCCAAACTTAGTCAAAAGATTTTTTTTTAAAATTTTATTTCATGTGGCACTTTGCGAGTTTCACTTTTAAGCACTACACCATCCTGTAATTAAGTAGAACCTCTATCGTGTCTGCAGTGCATAATAATACTCTGCGGTTTATGATGCAATTAAATGTTATGAGTCAAGTGATAAAACGTGCATTTGATCCAAACGAGTCTTGTGGTCAGACAATTGTGAGGGTTGCACGTCATTTATTTCAAGAAAATTTATAACGATAGTTACGTAATAATTTCAGCAGTTTAAGTAATTATAAATTACTGCATTTTTAGGTGTATTAAATAATATTGCTGCCATTTTTTTCATTCAGGATTCAGAAGTATTATAATCCCCCTCCTCCCGTATTTGCTGATCTCATTTGCAAAGTCCACTTTTAAAACGATAAAAGGTTTTGTAAAGTGCCAACACGAAAAAGAATTGTTTGGGCAAGAGGTCTTGATCTCTTTGGGAGACGATGAAAATTAATACTGAAACTAACCCTTTTTTCAACAAAATCTAAGAACTTAACAGACCTTAAATCACTATCAGCTGACTGTGATTGTATTGGAATGGAAGTTCTTTTATCCTTTTCATGATCTTAGCATGATTTTAGTCTGGAAATAATCAACCGAGGCACCAGTACGGGTATTGTAAATACTGTTTTCAGTCGCGTGTGGGGCACCCCATTCTTCTTCCTTCTTAATGGTTTCTCTTTGTGTGGTGGTGCCCTGTGGTCTGGAGGAGAATACAAAGAAAAATGGGGCAATTCATGTCCACTCTTTCTGAAAATGTCAGTCCCCCAGTACCTGGGAAAAGTAAGCCACTACGGTGAAATAGAGACAGGAAATAATTTTGATATGCCTTTTTGGAATCTATGTACTAGTATCTCCGGTCCGGTTTGGAGCGCTACGGTCAACTTTTTGCTACAAGAGGGCTAATTAGACCGGGACCTACTGCTTAAAATCGATTCCGAACGGCTACAAACATCCATGCCAAAAGTGGGACTCGAACCCACGGATTCTGGTATCGAAAGTCAACGCCCTATCCATTCGACCATCGTCCGGCTCTATGTCTAAATTATAAAAAAAAATAATTTTAACTAGGAAATTTATTTCTGGAATATATTCTCGGTTATCCCCCCCCCCCGTTTTCTTTGAGGAAGGGCCCTTCCACCCCCTCTTCTAGGTTCTCCACTGTCCCAGTCTAACAAACTGGCATGAACCAAGGCTTGGTCGATATAGGCTTCTTGGCCCGTCAAGTACGCTAGGGTAAAAGAACGAGAGAAAAATATTTCTAAATTTTTAGTCGTAATTGGCAAGGTGCCGTCAATATAACTGACAGAGGAAAGAACCGACGTTTTTCTCGAATTGCAGTACAAAACTAAGATTGACTGGAGATAAAAAAATAAATCGAACACACCCTTATATGAGGTATCTCTTATGAAAACATAGAGAAATTTTGAAAAATTCCGCTATTGGAATTATTTTTACCTTTATAATACATGTCAGCTATGCCATAAAACACCAATAAAGAGGGTGAAAGTTATATCCATGGCTGCTAGGTACGCTAGAGGTGTATATTGTTGTATAAATGACCCCTCTTATTATGGTGTTTCCATGGCTCTTTTATTATCATGGCTTCATGCAGTTTACTAAGGTGACAAGCAATTGAAGATCCCTCGTGGATAATCGGCAGTTCAATTTGATGATTAATAATTTCGAAATCATTTGTCATAAAGTGCTTGAACATCCTCATTCTCACAACTTCTTCCGCTGTTTTGGGAGAAATTCCCCTCGGCCAAAATGTCTGTACCTGAAAGCTCAAGAGTTGTTTTCAGAATTTTCTTGACATTTACAAAGTCTACAAATCATGAGCCTTTTGTGTCCGTTCGAAGGAAGCGTCAACCTCAAATTCCTGTCCCAGTGCAGAATTCGCAAAGTCAGAAAATGTAGCCTCCCCGAAAATAATTCTTAATTAAGGTAGAGTCCACCGAACTCGGAGCGGATTGGACAAGGTGAAAAGCAATTTTCACTTCAACTTTTTCCCTTGCTTCTGTAGAAACACTGCGTCCGGACCAAGGTTTTATACATACAAAGTAGTTTGGAGGGTAAACTTGACAGATTCGAAACTGGACTTCTCTTTTCTTATAAACGCAAGACTTTTCCCCCACACATTAAAAATAGACTAATCAATATTAATGATTTTATGACCGAAAATTTCTTAGACCCCAGATTTTTGTGACCGAAGTAGAATGCATCTAAATTCAAGATAGCGTTTCTTGCTAGATGCTTTCACATCTAAATTGTTGTTTTGAATATTTATTGATAAACAGCTAAGAAAAGCTAGAGCTTAATATAATTTAGCAGGAAACATCAGAATTTCATGTATCATAGTTAGAATTTTGATTTCGATAAAAATTGATTTTTGGTCTGTTTGGCACTGTTATCACAATTGTAGCTTTGTCTCAGTTTGGTTCAATTGATATAGCGATTGAGCATAAAAATACATTTTTGCTTGCATAAAATAAAAATAAAAAATAAATTTATGTATTCGTTTCATGCATTTAAAACAGCTTTAATGAAAAGCAGAACTCTTTTTTTTTTGCATAAAATTTTTATTTTTTATTTTTCTCAAGGTTTGGTACAGTTAAATTAGATTCATTGAACAGTAAAGTACATTATTTTAGTGTAAAAATAAAGATTTTTTTTACATAACAAGTAAAAAAAAATTACTTTAACCATAGTTTGGCATGTTTTCAGTGCAGTAAAATACTTTCAAACGTATAAAAACACCCCAAAATATTAAAATTTAAGATCTAATTTTGGCCTAGGTTGATGTAATTAAATGTAGCCTTTTAAGTCCATTCATTTGGTGCAATGAAAATAGTTTTTTTGGATCAGTTTGGTCCATGTAAAATAACATTTTAGAGCAGTGAAATAAATTTTAAAAAAGAGCTAAATACAGTTATGACAGTCACTTCTGTATACAAATCTCATCAATGTTTAACATTTTTTTTAGTTTATAATTGCTGGGGAAAATTCTTTTTATAAGAATTACAGATAATGTTGGTTTCGACCAAAATCATTTTTTCACTGTCTTTCTTTCCGCATTAAAATTTTCCCTGCTTCAGCACGAACCGGCAAGAAGAATCAAATAAGCTTTCGTTTGGAATATCTAGTCTTTAATTTACGAAAACGAACAAAAGATAAATAGTTTTGAAACAAAACAATAATTTATTGTATTATTCCTAGCGGCATATAAATTATATGCAATCAATCAAAACTCTTTTATCTAAAATACATTTTAGTTTCTTTCCGACTCGCTGGAAAAAAAAAAAGAAAAATTATTTCCAATATCGAAAAGCATTGTTGATCAGGTAAAAGAATTTATAATAATAATAGTAAAAAAAAGACGTCAAGAAAAGAAAGGCTTTGAAACAAACCCAAGGTCGCTCTAAATACCTCTCTGCTCTGACCACTCATTGTGGTTTAGATATATCAAAAGAGAAAAAAAAATCATTAAAAAATGCTGGTAGAAGAAAATTACTCAAAATCAGAGGTTTGTACGGTTGGTGTCTAATCTGTACCATGTGGAACCATTAAAAGAAAAAAAAAATGAAGAAACGGAGAGAGAAATGAAAAGGAATAAATGAGCAGGGATTTTTTTAGAAGTAAACAAAGATTTGGTTTTTATAAGAAAAATTTTTTCATCTGTAAAGTAAGTTTTCATGAAGAGACGGGGAGTGGAAGTGAAAACCGTAATTATTCATGTCTGTCAAAAATGGTGTTGCCCTCAGGGCATGCAAAAAGCAACAGGGGGGGGGGGATGCAGTCTCCAGAGAAGCAAATTTTAAATGACGTTTCAAGGTGGAATAATGTATTTTTGAAACTGAAGCGCCCTGAACTATTTTAAAGCATACTATATTTTTCGAACAATAAGTTTTACATAAAAATATCGACTTAAAATTGGGGTGTGTCTTATGTCCGAAGGTAACATTATTTTAACGTTATCTTCAGTTAAGTGAATATTTTATTATATATATTTTATATATATTATTTATTACGTTTATTTATATATATATATATATATATATATATATATATATATATATATATATATATATATGTATTTATTATATATAAAGTATTTTTTGTATGTATTTTTTATTATAAATATTTTTCATCTTTATTTATTATTTATTTTATTATTCTTTTTTAGTCTAATGTGGAGGCTCTTGTCTTTGGACCTTTTGTTATTCACCGCTATTTTACTGGCTACTTTATTATGGGAACACCATATAGGCGAGCCAGCATTACTTCCTTAGGGAGACGACACGGAAAGGACCAAGCCTTATTCGGGATTCGAACCCAAGCCCACTGGGTCGCAGCTCAGAATGCTAACCACTACACCATGTGGGTGGTCTTTTTATCTTTATTAAGTAAGAAATAGAGCGCAGTGGCCCAGTTGGCAAGGGCTGCTGGCTAGTGATCTGAAAGTCACTGGTTCGATGCTCGTCGCTGACAAATCCACAGCCGTGTACACTAATGGCAGCTGGCGTGCGTAAAATCTGTCGTGGCTGCAACGTCCTCCAAGTTCTCATAATTACCTCTGGAGGTGCGGGTCAAGTGTTCTTTTTTCCCAGCTTGACACGGTGGAAAATTACGGGACTGGTCCTTTGGCCAAGTCGGACTCCGACCCTTGTGGTGCCAGACAAAACAGGAGCCGCATCTTCATCGCCCATAGCCTTCGGGGCTTGATCTGATGTTGTTGTCGGTCAAGTGACATAAGCAACAACAGAAACTGAAAATATCTTTTTATATACCTAACAAAATACAAGATATTCTTTTCTAAAAATCCTCCCATAAATTTAAGGGGTATCTTATTGTCCGTGGTACGTCTTATGGTCTTAAAAATACGGTAGCCCTTTCACAATCAAAACGAACTATCTTCAGTTTAAATCTTAACAGTCATCAACTTTTTAGCCGTTCAAAATACAAAACGGTGTCTTACAGTAGCTTACCAGATATTTAACGTCGTGTTGTTCTCATACTAGGAGGAGGAAAACGCACTAATTTTATTGATAACGGATTGATAACTCTATTAGAGTGAAAGTTATAATGGGGAAGAAATTAAATTGAGGAATTTTCAATAATCATATCCTCATTCATATATTATAAAGGAATTTTATAACCGCAAGTTCATTTTTCAAGGACTTTTCGGGGTTTTAAGGATTGTGGGAACCCTGGAGGTATTGACAGAACAAAATATCCGTTATAAAAATTCTTAGGAAACTATATTTTGCCCTTAACATTAAACCTTGGTTAATTATTGTAGACGCGAGTGTTTTGTGGATAGCTCAGCGTGACTTGGAGGGCGTTATCTTTTCCTTTGTTTTCGATTTTATACTTCCCTGGCCTTTTTATACAAATTCTTCGAAGAAATCTTAGTATATTTCATTAAGCTTTTCTAAACTATTGATTTCGTTTGACAATAGTTGTCTACTATTTCGGGTTTTGTCGAGGATGAACCAAGGTTCTAGATTACTTCGGTCAAGGAGAGATTTTAATTCCACCGCATCTATGCTGAGAACGGGCATAATAAATCTTAGGTAGGAAATGGAATTATTAAAGCATTCCTAAAAAGTTTTCAGAAGGCAGTTTTCACCAGAGGACTACGTTTTGATGAGCTACTATGTATTTGCTTTCATTTTTTTTTTCTTCTGGCAAATACGAATATCCAATTCCATTTATGATTTGTGTAAAGACTTCTTTAGTAAAATCTCCGTAGATTGGAGACTTTTTTAAATCTTTAAGTTATCCAGTCGGATAACGCCCAAATGAGACAAAAAGTAGTCCTGGGACCGGCTTCAGGGAAGAGAAGGGAAAATAAGCTAGAGCATTGGCACGTGGCGGTGGCGTAGAGATTTGCGTAGGCCAGGCTGGTGCAATTCCTTTGGTGCTTGTCGTTTCACCCTCTGTACAATTCACCCTCTCACAATCAACAACCTCGACAATCAATCCACAGGTCCAACCCTAGGAAGGTGCCCCGTGCAGTAGCATATTTTGAGCAAGGATTATGATTGTGATGTATATATATATTTTTTTAAGGTACACTGCAATGAAGTTTTGCAGTGAAATTATTTAATTAATGGCATACTGAAGTATGGTTTCAACAGAGGAAAAATAAGACTTTTTTAGATTTATTTTTCATTCTATTTAGGCCAATTTTGCCTAAATTAAAACCTGGGCAAATGCACGTCTGTGTGTGTGAGTGAGAAAAGAGAGCGAATGGGAAATCAAAATTAAGAAGGCAAATTGTAGAAGAAGTCAAATGATGATATTAAAGCATCATTAATGGTAAGTATCATTAATGATAGTTTATGAAAGATGCATTCTGTAAAACTAAAACACCTTGATTCAAAACTCCCTTAAAAAAATAATAAATAAATAAATAAAAGTTGGGGAGAATTCCAAGCAAGCGGAACTAAGCATAAACATCAAAAACATAAGCATATATCGGAAAACTAAAAACTGCCTGTGAATAAATATATCGAAAAACAAAACACGGAGATAACAGCATTTCAGTCAAAAATCAGCCAAGGTTGCGGTTTACTATATTCTAAAAAATTTTGAGAAATATTTAAAGTCAATTATCAAATAAAATTAATCAACGTTAGTATAAGTTAAAATATTTCAATATTTGGGCTGGCTTCAACTTCGGATGCTCGCAATTTTTTAATGAAATGCCAGTACTTCATTACAGTTAACTAATGATCCATACTTCCGAAACTATTCCACCGTTTAAAATCGATATTGTTGAAAAAGGGATAGACAATCTCAAATCGATTATCGGTGAGCGGATTATTCATGCATCAGGAAAGAAAAAGGTTAGAAATAAACTCTAAATTGTCTAAATGAATAGTAATCAATCCTCTATGAAGGTGTATAGACAACAATTTCCGGAGGTTAAACAGAAAATCTGCGTGTTTTATATTCATCGTTAATTTAAAAATAAATCTTATTTAAAACATCTGAATGGTTCATTTTACAGTGTATACAAAGCTAATTTTGGATTATCTGTGTTTTTCCTGTTCACCCATGCATAAATTACCTTGGCTAATCGACAGTTCCCCCTATTGTTATTTTACTGAACTTATCACTGTTTGCCTTCATGTTTTGTACCTCATTGTCAACTGTTTTATATTTATCTTTCCTCTGTAGAACAAGAGCTGCATTTGCGTTTTGTTATGGAAGTATTTAAATTCACGACTGATTCTGATAGCTTTTTTTATTTAGTAATTTCGTTTTTTACACTGTAGCTGAATGCATGATCTCATCTCATCAAATTTTACGATTTAAGGTTGCTGTGTAGAAATCCTATTGGATTCGCTCACCTCAATGTTAACCTATGGAGAAAATGTGTCTATTATTGAGAGCTACGTAAATGCTGATAATCCAATAAAAATGGTATTTTCAGATAGCTCGAACTTTTCTGCAGCTTGCGACAGGATTCATTTTATAAATTTCGTCCATCAAAGGAATGAATGAGCGTTTGAAACACACTATACCAGATTTTTTTCTGAATAATTCAAATTTTAAAATATTATTTGCATTTAAAGAAAAAGGGGAAAATGCCCCAAGGAATAAAATTTCTTTCTCTATTACGGAGTACAAATAAGTAAATAAAAATCTTTCAGTCCAAGTCGGCAATCCTTGAACACATTTTCTCCAAAGGTTGACATTGCTGTTAGCGAATCCAACAGGGTTAGTACACAGCAGCCTTAATTATATTGTCATTCATACATAAACATATTATGAATAGTTTCTTTAACACTTCCATAGTTTAGTGCTTCTCATTAATTTTCAAGTAGGTAGAAACATTCTTGTAAGGGACCGTTCAAGAATTGCGTAAGCATTCAAGAGGGGAGGGGGTTCAAGCTATACTCATTTTTGCTGACAAGGGGGGGAAGGGGGATAAAGAGCATTGCTTACGTAAGACAGAAAGCATGCACGCAAGAGAGTACGTTGCGATGGGCTCCTGACCCTTTTCTAAGAAATATACAATAAATTTAATAGTTAAAAAAAATCGTTTGGTGAGCGGGGGGGGGGGGGATCTGCTTACAAAGGGGGAGGGGTCTAAAATGACTAAAAATGGGCTTACGTAATACTTGAACGGCCTCAAATTTAAAATGTATGAAAATTATAGAAAAACCACGTATTACTTTGCAAATCAACAGCTATCTGATTGCGTTTAACGCGGAATCAGCAATCAAATTGGGAAGATTAATTAAGGCCATTTTTTTTATTTAAAGTTTTTTGAATTTTATATAAAGTTTTAGAGAAAAATATAAAGATTAATCAAACTTTAATGAGGATTTTAAGTAACCCTGATGACTAGAAATAGTTTGGATATTTTTGCATGTTACGAGATAAACTCTTCTGATGACCTCAGTCTAGAAAACTGATAATATTTCTAAGGATGTGGAATAAATTCTTCATCATTAGAAATTTGAAGATAAGAATATTTAAAAAAAATTTCCTGAAAATAAGAGACATGTAGATTTGATGGCTTTTTTTTTTTCTCTTTCTTCCTCCAGAGCTTTTTTTTCTTCTTAAGTTTAAAAGGGGAAAAAATTGTATTTTTCAAGGAAAAGATGGAGAAATGCGAGAGAATTACCCAGAATGCGAATTTTAAACTGCACAAACGAAAACGCTTCAAACCTGCCTTGGGAATAAATAAAAAAATAAAAAAATTAAATTAAAAAAATTTTTTTTTTAAAGTTTAGAATTTTGATTAAAAAAGTTAATTTTTTAAGTTAATTATGTATTTTAAGAAATTTGCACCTAAGAGTGTGCGCTACGATGGGCTCCTGACACTTTTCAAAGAAATATACAATAAATTTAATAATTGAAAAAAAAATCGTTTGGCGAGGGGAGGGGGTGGCAGACATCTGCTTACTTTTGATTACAAGGGGGAAAGGGTCTGAAATGACTAAAAATTGGCTTACGTAATACTTGAACGTCCCCTAATTTAAAATGTATGAATATATGAAAACGCTTCAAAACTGCCTGAAAGAAAGAAAAAAAAAGGCAGTTTAGAGTTTTACGATTAAAAAAATTTACGGATTTTTTTAGTTAATTATGTTTTTAGAGAAATTTTGCATATTTATCTGAATTTACACCATTATTTTCGTTAGGTATTTAGCTAGATCCAACATGTGTTAAAATATCAGAATGTGTCAGCTTGCGCTCAGTTTAGCACTTTGATGGAAAAGTCGGTCGATGTTGTCCATCAACCCGACGTCAAAACAACAAAAATGACATTGTTTGATACTCCTATAGAGCAATAAAATTTGAACTAAATCTTTTCAAAACCTTTTACTACGAATTTTCAAACGTTTAATCAGTGGCTATTGTTTTGGATTTTATGAAAAATAAGCGTGATGGACTGCTCTGAATATTGCAAAGATTTTATTTGGTTGGTGGGTTGATTGGTTTAGAGCACTAACAGCCAATTAGAGCATAAATAACCAATTTGAAGACGACAAATCAGTAAAGTGCTATTTTACCCTTAATAATATATACAGTTAAACCTCGCTAACTCGAACCTCGATTTCGCGAATTTTTCGATATCTCGAAGAAATAAAAATTCCCTTCAAATTTCCTATGCACTCAATGTTAAAAAACCTTGATTTGGCGAAATTTTTTTAGCTCATCCCTCGATAACTTGAATTTTTTTCCATAAATAGAGAAGAAAAATTTTTCTAAAAACAAAAAAATAATATCCAAAAAATTGAAATTTCTAAAAAATAGAAAAGCTATTCAAACATTACAGTGGTAAAACCCTGCATAAACTTTAAAAAGAAGGGATATAAAGTTGGAAGATAACACAATGAAATGACAATTTCTCTTGACCCTCCAAGATGGGAGATGAAATTCTTGTTTATTTTTTTTCTTATCTCGTTTCAGTTAGTTGCCATGCATATGCAGTGACCATCGATCCTTTCTTTTATTTTTTCTCCTTTTATTCTCCAAGGTTACTTTCTAGAGGGGTTGGGGTGGTTTAAACAAAACAGGAAATTAAGGCATGAACAAAAATCATGAGGTGGGTGGCTTCCAAGAAGATTGTAGAATTTCTTATCTTTGTAACAAGGAGTGAAAGAAAAAACTACAGGTGTGAATGCATGCCTGTGCTGTCTTGCATTCAAGTTAATGCCTCGATGTTCATTCACCTCGATAATATGGAATTTAATGACTTTGTCGTAGATGATACGGTAATAGTGTGTGGTCAGTGGGAGAACAATGACATCATCGGTCAGGCGAAAGCTTCTTGTGTATTATCAGAAGAAGAGGAGAACGAAATCCGCCATTTGCCACCAAATGTGACAAACAAAGGACTTTTTGCAGTGGAATCTTTGAGGGGATATGTTGAAAGTCAACTAAATAGGTAAGAGGACACATTTAAAGCCATTGTCCACTTAGAAAGTGTAATAGATAAAATTTCAGACTCTTCTCTGAAGCAAGCAACAATTGAATATTTTTTCAAAGAATTTTGTAAATAGTGTTTATTAAAATAAAAATATGGATTACTTTTTAAAGAGGTATGTAAAAAAGTTTTTATTTTCCCTATTACTACTAATGACATATGATTTTCGATAATTCGAATTTTTTTGTCTCTCCCTTCAAGTTCGAGATATCGAGGTTTGACTGTATTTTAAAATTTTGTGTGTTAATTGGTCTGAGCCTTTGAATGGTTAAAGAGAAATTTAATGAGATGAAAGGAATGTTTCGAAAACAGTTCCACCACCTATTATTTTGGTATAATAGACCATGAGAAGGGTTACTCATTATTAATATTTTTAAAATACATTTCTTATTCACACATTAGTTGAAAAATGATAGGTATGCATCTGCCATAGGTCGATTCCT
Source organism: Dolomedes plantarius (assembly GCA_907164885.2). Classification (NCBI taxonomy): domain Eukaryota; kingdom Metazoa; phylum Arthropoda; class Arachnida; order Araneae; family Dolomedidae; genus Dolomedes; species Dolomedes plantarius. Next base: position 138,836,161 of record OU015498.1, read on the forward strand.
TCTTCAGTGTAAATAACAATAACTGGTTTTGATTACTGCAAAATATTCCAACACTAACATAAAACAATAAAACCTGAAACTAAATTAATTTTACTTTGGTCTTTATTTATAGTTATTCAATGAAATGAATGTTAAATAAATGTTAAAGGATACTAAATCGATGACAACAATTCTACAGCTATAATAGTTACTAAAGCTATGTGGTGATTTCATTGCATGTAATTCATAATTAAGTCCTGAATACTTTGACCTCTACTTGCAGTAAGAAATAAAATCAATGTGGAATAAGTAAATAAAAAGTAAATTGTTGTTATTTATGAATAAATAGCTGTTATTAATGCATAAATAATAGTTCTACGTGCAGTTTTTTTTATGTACTTCTCACATTGTTCTATGAAATTTGTGTGACGTAGTAAGTGAATAGAGAGCAGTTCATTGATATCAACTCTGTTGCTTCAATATTTGTTATATGTTCTACCTTCATAATTGAATCAGATGAAAACATTTAATAAGCAGTTATCAATTCAGTCATAACAGTTTTGCTACATGCAACGTTTACTACATACTTCTTACAAATTATTTCATAAAATTAGTTCGAAGTAGTAAATTCATATAAACTAATTTACCAATATCAATTCAATTACTTCGCTTTTTAATGTATATATTGAATACATTATTGAATGAGATCAGTATAAAATAATTAAACATTCGTCAATTGATTGATTACAGTTTTACTACTCAAATGCCAAATATATACTGCCTGACTACTTCCATAGTTGCCAATATAATTTTGAGATTGAAGTGTAAATGCTTTTATTAAGTCCCATTTTCAATTAGACAACTCACATACTTTTTACATCATTCAAAATTATTGTCTATATTACTAAACAAAATCCATAGAAAATTAATAACTGCTATCTATAAATAAGATGCTTAATCGTTGATTTGAAAGACTGTCTTATAAATTTAGATGAAACGAAAATAAGTGCATTGTATGTAAACTGAAAAAATACAAGATTATATCACTAGTGAGGATCCATTTATCCCAAAGAGAATGTATTTTATCTTTTAAAAATTACACGAACAAGTTTTTCTTAAAATTCCTAAACCTTTAAAATATCTTTTCAAGTAAAATATGTACAGTTAATAATGGTATAACATAAGAAATAAATAGATACAATTATTTACTTTTCCGCCATTTTGAACAATTATCTATTCCTTGAGAGAGAAAAAACCTATCAGTTGTCAAAATTAACACATATATTTATTGGTTGTCAAACATTTTTAAGTCAAAAAATAAAAATTTGGATTGGGCAATAAACAATTTTACAAGTCCATATTTGGTAAGATGACATGCAAAGTAAAGACAAAGTAAATTCGTCTTTATACACATGAAAAACATCAGCCCGGGCTAGTTGTGCGTGAATATCGCAATACTTAATCCAAATCTAACGAAAGCCAACAAAACAAGAAGAAAAAAACCAGGCGCAACAAATAATAACAAATCAGTGTCCATCAGAATCTAACTAATCAACGGCAGAATGTAAGTGCACAAGCTAAAAGAAAATACCCCTAGGTGGTAAATCCCCTTGCCCGATTGCCTGGCCCACAGGTGACCATCAACGCACACAGCTGCAGGTAGAACTCATCAAATTCCCGAAACACCCCCGAGGGGATACTCCGAGCACAGGGGGGTCGGATAACTAAAGGGGGCGGGCAGCCTCGCATGCCGACACTCCACTCCACTCACCTGCGAACAGCAAAAAAAAAAGGGGAACGCAAAAGAATTCACCTACCTTCCTCCCCCCGCGCCAGGATTCGGCGTGACCTTGTACTGTCTTGGTGGGACGGTCCCGGTCGCCATGGCAACAGGCCGGGCCGCCGCCATTGCTCCGTTCGGAGGGGTGTCCGCCATCCTACCTGTTGCGCGACTGTAACCGCGCTCGGGCCACGTCAGAAGCGCAGCAGTTCTTTGACTCTACGGTCCTGCAGCGAGATGAGGTGACTGGACTCGATCGGTGGACACGAAGCCAAGAAGGACACCTCCCCGCAGCATCCAGGACCCTGAGTGTCCTGCCGCCGAGTGACTGAGTGCCGGACACTGAGGCAGAGAGAGAGAGACACGCACAGCAGAGAACAAGGAGGACTGGTTCCAGAAGGTTTGACTTGGCCATGGAGGCAGATCAGACTGGTTTTTCGAGTTCGTCTCCGTCCGGTGTGGCAGGTGTAGCCGCGGCCGCCGGAGCCACTACCTGCAGCGACGAAACCGGGGATTCGACTCCCCCGACCCCCAACAACAGGTGAGCCCACTCTGGGACCAGAATTTTTTTACCTTTTTTTTTGGGTCGACTTTATTTACCATCTTCCTAAACTGCATTGTTGTGTGCTCGCTCGACCTGTTTGACAGATAGAGAATGACAACGGTGTTCGGTCGTAACTTTAATGTTTGTTTACCTAAATGATGCAACGACATCCTCATGCTTCTGATCACCGAAATCTGTGCTATCAGAACCTGCAGGTTCCTACGTAAACAAACCGCATCCATCGGGCCCAAAAATGCTGGATACTTAACAAGGCCTAACGTGGTGTTCCACCCAATGGATAATTTCTTTTAAGCAATGAGACATCATACTTGTAATATACGAAAAAAAAAGAATGAAATGTCTTCAACTACGACATTACAACCATACGATATCACTAATTCACTTACCAAGGAACTTGCTGATTGGTAGTGCTTGTGTATGCCTTTTAAGTTGTTCGAAAACTTAAAATGATAAGAATTCAGTGAATATATACATTTTGCTTTACCAGTTCTGTAGACAACGCCGCTATTTCTGATGACAAGAGGGTATAGAGATCATGGAAACAAGGTAAAATGTAACGGAAGTAAAACAGTTTAAAATTTTAACATTTAAATTCCAAGAAAGGGTATTTCTTTCTTAACGAGTTGCTAATATAGCTGTGTGAAGTAAATCCATGTCAATTTAGCAGTCTGAGATTAAAATCGAACACCTTACTGAATGTGACACTTACAGGAAAATGAAAATCTGTATCAATTTGTAAAGTATAAAAATAGTACTAACCGAGTTGCCAGAGTTAAAAAGTTTGTGCGTAAACACACAAAATAAAGCATGTTAAGATATGAAAGTGACGCGTTGAAATTGCAATCCTGAGTCTAGATTAACTGTCTAAATTTGTAATGTACCATTTCAATACTTACAGATTGTTTCCTATGAAGCATTTCGGAAGAAAATAAGTAAATAAATGTTATCGATTGTAAACTAATGTAATGGGGTGCAGAAATGTATTTGATAGCTATATCCTTCATTAAAGAAGCGGAATATTTCCCCCAGTTACAACATAATTCATTCATTAACTCTATACTGCTTTTCGTTTTGTCCATTGCAATATACATTCGGATACTTTACTTCTGTGTATCTCTAAGTGTTATCACTTTATATCCTGTGTACCCTTTTCTAATTTTCACCGATAATCTAACATTTCGATCGCCTATGTATTGTTATTGCATTCAGGGTAGATGTCTCGTGCAAAACTATCTCTCTCACTTAGTCCTTGTAACTAGTCTATCCTAAGAATATAATTAAACTATAAAAGTATTCATTAAAGCTTCTAAACGGACTGTGAATCACAAAGCTGAATTTTCTGAATGATTTCAGTGTAGATGGGAAAGAAACTAGTATTTTCATGCATTCTGCATAACTCTGAAATCAAATCTTTAATATTAAAAAAAAAGGCAACGGAAATTCTCTTTTGGTAATAGTTAAGTGTTTAGTGAGAACTGCTATAAGTCATCATTAAACATACTACTAAAAATTGCTAAATGTCATCGATGACGAGGTTTTAAAAATATTGTTAATTATTATTTGGAGATGATTCATCTTATTTCATAAAAGCGACAAATTAAAAATTCTCGCACTTTTTTCTCGTTCTGTCATCTCACCTTTTTTACTATGAAATGCGTATCTATATATTGTAAAACGAAGTTCAGTTATTAACCGGGTTTTTTTTTTTTTAAATTGGAAACTTTTCTTCGTTTGGAATTTATATTCTTTATTCAAATGCTATTTTCTGTTATCTATTGGTTAACAATTTTGTACATGCATGCATGCTATTGCGGCACGAGTTTAAACAAGACTAGCCGCTGCGCGACCAGCATGGTCGCTTTTAGTTTTATATTTTCTTTTGCAAAACAACTCAACTGAAAGTAACATATGTAAGGAATGTTACCATTACCTGTCATCATAAATATACGTTGTTAAGGGGTATTCTCTATAAAGCTGATTCTAAAACATCGTGATTAAAAAAAAAAATGGGAATTTTCAATACTTCAGAACAGAGTTAAAGATTGAATTGATGAGAAACCCAACACCAGTGATGTTAAAAATTACATCCCTCTCTTAATGTACTATTTTTCAAAATTAAGATATCTACACTTTATCATTACATCAAATAAGAAATTGTTGGAGAAAATTTTTTCCACTTAAAAAATAGAGTAAAAATTCAGCAAGTACTAAAATCCCTTAATCATATCAAGTAATAAATTGTTGGGTAAGTTTCTTTACATATAAAATGGAGTAAACATTCAGCTAGTACTGAAAAAAGTGCAGAAAATTAACTCTTACTGGCTATCGGTTGCTATGTCGGCGACGATTAAGCCTAACCTCGCCATCATTTATGCTCTCTCTTAAAGAAATCTTTCTTCTTCGCTTTCTTTCTTGAGACTGTTCCCAATTTTCACTTGATCGTGTAGCTCGCTTTCGAGCATTCCTGATTTCAGTGCGTAAATCCATGATGACACGCGGTTGCAAATTGCGGATGGCCGTTAATGTTTACATCTGGTAGTTACAGCCGTTGCCATTCGTAGTATAGAAATATCGTCGATTTTTGTGCCGCGTACCTACGTGTTTTATATTTATAGAAGATTGTATAAATTTCTGCTTTGAAATGAATCCTTTATTCTCCATAAATAATAGGTTTTGGAAAAATCTCAGCCAAAAGGTTTGTGGCTTGCAATTTAAGTGAGATAAAAATGACACTGAGGAAAAGAAGAAAAAGCTTAAAATTTTCGAATGCTTTCCATCACCTTCCCTTGTGTGTCTTCGAGACATCACAATAGAAGCTGTCATTTACAATGCCGAGTCCCGAGGGCTTGCTAAAAGTATTTCACCTCTTTTCACAATAGAAAAGTTCCCAGCGCGTTCGCGAGAACACCCAAACCCCACAATTCTGGGAAAGGTTTCTGACAACTTTCGAAAATGCTCTCCTACGGTGAACTGCAATCGCACACCGAAAGCTGTTTGCTGAACGAAAAATTGGATTACGCAGACGAATTGATTGTTGGTAATGCAGTTCCTGGAGTCGTGAAGACTTCTTGTAGCAAGATGGACATTTCAAGGTATATGTGCTTAGTATTAAAAATTTAAAGATAAGTTGTAAGAGAGGAATAGAAAATTTTAAATTTGAGTTAAAAGAATTAAATTAATTTAAGAGGAAGAACAAAATTGAGTGAATAAACTTGAAATTAAGAATTTTAAAATATTGAGGTAAGGGGAAAAATGGGTCTCCGTTACATAAATAGCTTTTATCCTTTCTGAGAGGAATGTAAATCTAGGATAAATCTTTAAGATGTAAATAATAGAATCGCAATCCCACATAATATTGATGACAGATTTCTTGTAAAACGTTTTTTATGATTATTATTTTTAAAAATTGGGATTGCCGTGCCCATCTCAGCTTTAATAAGCATCATGATCAAAATTCTTACTCAATTCGTATAAATTTGTCCTTTATTAGATATGGTTTAAGCAAATGATTTATTTAAATTTAGACTATGGAATAAAATCTTTAAAATATTCTCAAGTAACTAATAGTGAAAAATTTGCATTAATAGTATAATTTATAGTAAATGGGATTATGCTACAAACTGGATAATTTTGTTCAAAGCCAAAAAAAAAAAAAGAATTAAGCTGTCTTTTAATGCAAAACTATGTATTGTAAAGTTAGCTAACTTCTGCTGAAATTGACTAAGAGATTATTACCATTGCAATCCCGCTATAAACAGTTTTATTCGTGCACTTTATATGGTAGTCTAATATAAGGTTACGTAATTTTACTCTCAAATAATCATAAGCGATTAGTGGTTTTGCGGAAGATTAACTTTTAATAGCTTGATCTTTATACAAACCGGCAGTGTAGAACCCTACGTTGTATTCATTTCATGTTTTAAAACTCTGGTATGCATTGAAATTGCAGAGATAAATATGTATCCTTAAAAAATCATGTACTGTAATAAAACTTTGAACACTGTTGGACCCGAATTAAATTTAAATGAACACTTTGTAGCACATAAATACAAAAACGGATCAGCCGAATGAAAATGAAAATTATTAAACTAACTTTCCAAAGTATTGACTGATTTTAAAAATACTACAATTTCTTCTGCTGGCTCTTGATAACATACTTTATTGACTGAAACGCCAATCAGGTAATGAGAAACATTTATTAAAAAAAAGGGTAGTCTCTTCTAACGAAACTACCGCGGGTTATTAACATAGGATTACTTACCGTTGCTTCCCTCTTTTGTATGTATATATGTATGATGTATATATACATATATGTATGTCAAAATTTTGACGCATTTTGGTACTTTTCTGTTAAATTGTTTACTTCTTGTCCAAGCGATACAGACTGGGATTGGCGTGCTGCCAAAATTATAACTCCCGAGGTACGGACGGAGGTTTTAGCGTCTGAAATTTTGCTTTCCGTGGGACCGTTAAGGAGGAACGTAATTCTACGTTAAAATTCCCAAAAGCGTCGCAGATCCTCGCTTTCAGTCGGGATACCTTGCTGACAACTACAATAAAATCTGTTTTCCTCTTTTCAAAACAACTTGGATTCTTTAGTTTCAAAGTAGCATTATTTCATTTCGATGCATCTTGAGGTTGTCAAATATTTTCTGTCTCTAACATTCTCTAGCGTTAAACCTCTTAAAATTCCAATATTTCATTCGTAAGAGACGGTATGTTGATAATTTCTAAACAGATGAGTGAGTCCTTTAGCGCAAACAACATACTTTTTCTTTGATAAATTAGTTTCGCTACTCCACGTAACGAGTTATTTCGAAGATAGCAGTTACGGTAGGTTTGATTTCATAAGTGAATGTAATGGCAAGAAAAAAAAAAAAAGATCTTTTAATTCCGAAAAATTTTCGTTTAAAACAAAATCCCTATGACCGGGTAAATGAGCCTGAAAATTTTCGAAGCTTATAACTATGCCTTATTAAAATAAACTCATGTTTAATTAGTTTCTCTTTATCGGTAAAAAATGCTTCAAAGGTTTTAGTTTTAAAAACGTTCTCTTGCAGACATGTTTAATTATGTTATGTCATTCTTAATGCGTGAAAAATTCCGTTGGATACACAAAATGGACTAATGGGATTATTTAAATACTTCGAATTATTTTTTGGATGTGTTGAGAGCAGTGGCGCACCCAGGGGATGGGCCAAGGGGCCCCCCCCCCCCCCCCCAAAGAAATAGAAATTGCATTATGAATATTGAATTTGCATTATAAATATTTTATCCGTTCAACTCGAACACCCCCCCCCCCCCAAGATTAAATCCTGGGTGCGCTACTGGTTGTGAGATCTAGTAAAGGTAACGTGTTGATCTAATTTCAGTTTTTAGAACATCCTAGTATGCAACCCGTCCTATCTTTACCACATTCCAATGAAGAAATAGGTACTAGTATAAATAACAATATTAATTCCTTAATTTTTAGATCTTAATCGTGTTTTGTGTAAGTTAGAGAAATATTTGAGAATCCCTTTACCATTAAATGTATTATCCCCCCCCCCAAAAAAAAAAAAAAAAAACATGAATTGGGACCTTTATGTCATTGAATACTGGAATTTTCTTTTTCCCAATAATTGTATTAAAAGACCGAGCTGTGACCCAGAGAGCGATTAAATATTTTATAAACTAGCATGTTTATAAAATTGTCAAGATAGTGAACGAGCGTGATAACAAGATTTACCGCATTAATTCATATGACTGGAACATTTCCGAAAGTATTTTCATGGAAACCTGTAACAGGAAGTTCGTTCAGTGAAATAGCTCTTTCTTAAGTTAACATAATGCTTAGAAAAGTATTTCACATAATGTGAGATTCTAAATAAACTTTACATTCGTAATCTTGCGAAGAACCTTCAAACATGAATGGGATACAACAGTAGGCAATTCGAATTATTGATACGTGACTATGGAATTACTCGTACGATAAATAAAACTAACGTATTAATGAACCCCACCAGTTATTCAAATTCATTATTGAAATGGATACAAGTTACCATTGATAGCTGTGCTAATTAATCCGTGCTGATTCAAGCAGGAGAAAGTTCATTTAGATTGGTGACCGGTTCGCTAATTGCACTAATACAAATGCATTACCATAAACTGGAGCCTTATTTTTCGACGGGTAAAAGACATTCCTTTGAAAAACTTCCTTTATTTACGATCGATAGGAAACTACACAATTTCAATCTTTCAGACAGCATTGAGCTAATAAAATTGTAGAAGTAACAGCACGCGAAAGATTTAAGAACGCAAGCTTTAAAAGAACATTCCACACATTTGCTCTGATGTAGAGCAAAATCAGTTGAATACTCAACTGTTTTTACAGCAAGAAGTCTGAGCGTAATTTGTTTCAGTCTTACCATTCTGCTGTTTTCTTCAGTTTGACGCAGATTGTCCTTTTTGGACAAAAATATTCAATGACCGACCATCAATTGTACAACTTCTCTAACAGTCTCAATGGATAAACGAAGTAGTGTGACAATATATAGCACGGGAAGGGGTCACTATTTTATGTGACCTTTCCCCATAACGGCATTTCCAATAAGTTACCTGAACCCTAAGAATCATTATATATATAACTGTCTCTGTATAACACTTCCGGGCTGTACTCATCTTTCAATTGAAGCCCTCAGTAAACAAACAGCCGGTTAGGCTTAATTTCAATTTCAGATGTGGATCAGAATTTTTTCTTACCTAAAAAGTAATATCTTCTCCATCAAATCACGTTTGTTCAGCCTATTTTTCTATAAAACATTGAGAGCTAAAAAAAAGTGGATGCTTTTAGCTGTACATTTAGCAGTTTTTAAAAATCTGTTTACTTTTGCGATGAATTCTGAAAGTAAACAAACTTGAATGTGAATGAATCAAGTAGCTCAAGTAGTCATATCGCGTAGTGATCTGTAAAAAACTGGATGGCAGTCTACTACTCCAATCGCATGAAAAAATAACTTAATAAAAAATAATGAAAGGGTTTGCTTTTACAAGGTGTGGATTAAATACAATATTGTTAGATAATTCGGGATATTTTTAAACTTTCATATACTTTTTCCATTATGACGTCATTATTAGTATTATGACGTCAAAATGACGGGTTACCTTCTAGTTTATTAATAAGTTAGCTTTCATCAGTTTCGCGGGTAAAATTTAAATATACTATCAGCGAAAAACGTTCCCTATGAGTCACGATTTGTTTGATATATACTCGATCCAAATCCAAATAAAACTTCAGAAAACACGAGAAGGCAATCCTTATATCCATGGCCTGAAGATTCCTGTTTTTGTCAATTTCCTCGGCGCCTTGTTGTGTTTTGAAATAATAAGTGTCGTCTCTTTACGGGCCGCTAATTGCTTCTCACGCTATTCACGGTGACTCTGTTTCACCAAAGCAGAGCCAAAGTGAAAGGGTTCGCTTCTGGAAATGCCTGTAACTGTCCAAATCGTTTTCTCCAAACTGGTTCCATGCATGTCGTCTCGCTTTCACAGAAACGCACAGGAATCACACTGCAGTGCGTGGATCCTCACTTCCCTCTGCGGGGCAGGCATCCGTAGAGCTCTCCGATTCAGAGAGTGAGAGAGAAATTCCTCTCAATGGATACGATCGGACTCTTACAATGAGAAGTTGTAAGCCAGTGGGACAATCGGGGTCCCCAATGCGTGGACGAGGCAGCGCCCTATTCCCCGTTAGTACTAAAACCATTTTTTTGGCCACAAAACTTGTATTCCTAATGTATTTCATGTTGCTTGAATTGTTGCTGTTATGCAAGCAAGAGAAACATTAAATTCAGAAAATCAAGAGACATGTGGATATTTTGTCTGTAAATCTGTACGTCAGAGGTAAACCATCATATCGAAAATGCATTTTCGATATTTTTATTGTAAGTGACTCCTTTCGGGTGGAGCTTCTTTGAATATAACTGTCCTTTATGCAAAACAAGATGGTGGGTGAAATATAGACTTATAAACTATCGCATATGTAAGTCCTGATGACAGGTAAACCATCACAAAGCTCTCCTGAAAAATGGGAAAATTCCCTGACAAAAATTCACTTCTGATGGTTTACCTCTGACATACAGAAATATGATCACGGTCTTAAATATGTATCATTCATAATCGCTTCCCTCCCATTTCTGAAACAATATTAAATTCTGGGGGGGGGGGGGGGGACCAAAAAACCTTCTCCATTGCTGCGACTCCGGTACTAACGAGTTTCTAACCTTGGCAGAACAGTCTGTTCTGTTCTATACGTGTTGCGCCCCAATTTTTTTTAAAGTGAATTTTTTACTATTTTTTTTTTACCTCTGCTGTAACCTGACCCGTCGTTTTCTACTACTGCTATCCATTGAAATTCACAGCAATAGTTTTGCAGCTTCGTTGAACAAAATATATTTTCCTTTTGCTTTTTTTCAATAAAATGATTAATTTTTAGTCTAACTCATTAGTAGCGTTAGGATATAACTCGAATAATCTGTTTCTATTCAACTAGGCTTCAGTTCTTGATGTATGTGATTTAACTGAGAATAATAGTTTTATACTGTTTGTTTTATTTTGATTTCATATTAAGAAAACTGTCGGATTATTATAATAATATAAATAGTATAAATGATTTTTTTGTGTGCGGTTTTATTTTGAAAAATAATTACATACCTTCACAGGGCCAGGTTTTGGCCGAATGGCTAGGGCGATGGTATTCGGTTCAGATCCTGTGGGTTCGAGTCCCATTGTTGGCATGGATGTTTGTACCCGTTCAGAATCGGCTTTAAACTGTAGGTCCCGGTCTAATTAGCCCTCGTGTAGCAAAAAGTTGACCGTAGCGCTCCAAACCTGACCTTACCTTCAAAGCAGAGGATCTGTTTTTAAAATTTCTATTCATGTAAAAGGCCGAGCTACAAATCAACAAAACTTTTAAAATATACTTTTACAACCTTTAAAATGTACTTTTTAATTAGTCATTTATGTTGATTATAAATAAAATCTATTGTCGATATATTGCGTTACTAAAGGGAATACAATAAATATCAAAACAATTTTGACGCACGTTTCTTACGAACGTATCCAACTTGGAAAATTAATTTTTATGGAGTATGAGCCAAAAATTCTGCTTTATATCTACGCCCAATTCCCGTTCCCACGCATTGAGGTGGCTCGTCATCTTTGGCACTGTTTAGTCTTAGACTCCTACATTATCAGAATAATTGCCATGAAAAAATGATACAGAATCATTCAAAATGGGTGCATGTACAGCCTCCACCACACAAAGATTTTCATAAGTTTATTTTTTCATACAACATAGTAAGACGAAAGAAATAGGTAACGAAATGTTAAAAAAAATTTATTGAAGCCTGTCCATCCATACTAAATATCCGTTCTTAATATGCTAGTTCATTACGATTTTTTTTTGTTTGTTTGTTAATATTGCGTGTAATTTTTAGCGTACATTGCGTTTCAAAATAGTCAAACTGGTTAAGGGGAGTTTGTTGGGTGGATTAAACCGCATAATTTGCCCCATACCTAATTTTCTGAAATAAAAAACCTTTCACAAGAAAGTAGACTTGATAAGGCTAACTAAAATGCCTTTATTTTTCTTATTTTACATAAAAACATAGTAAAAAAAGGGGATCGATTTGATCCAATAGCTTGGAAGAAAAATATTTACAAAAACTTAACCATTAAACAAAAAAAGAATACAGATAAGCGTGTCATGAACGGGCGAAAATAAACCTACTTAAATTTTGGAAAAACTACTTAAACTGAATGGTAAGGCTTGGGATAGTTATAGGAAGAAAGAAGGGATATAAGCCCTTCTTTCTTAATTAATTCAATTATCTTATTTAATGGTGCGACAATTCGTCACAAACACATCTAAATGTCAAACTTGCTGCGAAAACAGCTACTAACACTATGGCTGAAAGTCCCAACTCACTCGCAGAATAGTTACTGCTTAAAACCCCCACTCGCTGAAAAAAACGTACATCTTAAATACTTGTTGTATTTACTTGTACAAACCCCATTGGCTGTGACTCGAGAGCTTCGTAATTCGAGTCCTGCCTTCAAAGGTGAAAAATCTGCATATTATTTTATTTTTATTTTAAACCATCCGTTCATGACACGTTTTTAAATATCGCGTTTTCCGACGAAGAGAGAACAAATACTACAGAGTTACAGTATATTAATAAAAAAATTGCACCCGTTTGGTTTCGAAATAGACAAACTGATTAAATAGTTACATCCAGTCATAGTATTTGCAAACGTGCATTAGGTTTCGAAACAACCGACTTGATTAAAGAAGGTTACGTTCAGTTAGGATTAAAGGTGTTTATTAGCTTTCAAAATAAACAAATTTATCAAAGATAGTTTCATTCTGTTAGGATTTAAAAAAAAAAAAAAAATTGCCAAAATGTGCTGTCCTTCGAGTTATTTACTTTTCTTTTCCCGTCTTGGTAGCATAAATTTTATGCAGTGTCAAGGTTAAAATATTTGTGTAGATAAATGCCCATTGCAGTGAGCAAAAAATTATAAATTTTTCTACCAAGAACTCTCGCATGAACAATGAAATAGATAACATAGATGAGCCTAAGCATTTCAGTAACTCAATAAGTTACATTAATATTAGAGGCGGGGTAGACGGAAATGTCACACTACAGATTTACTGTTGGTTAGTTAGGGATTTTACTGCATTTCTTATTGCGGTTACATACTTAATAATGCACGGAAGAAAGAGCCAATCGCAGTTCTTCACGGCAACACCCACAAAATCAAGGAACTATCTAGATTTTCCGAGAATTAAATATGCACAGAAAGGGAGAAAATAAACAACAGCTTCTGATTACAGTCGAAATTCAGAGAGATGAAATCAGCATTAGAGAGCCATGAAATGAATTGTGCAATGAAAAATACAAAGTGGGACCTTTAACCTCTGGTACGTATTCCTGAACTACACAACAAATATCTTCCCGAACGAAGCTCTATCCATCACAAGAAATATCTAAAATAAATATGATGTCATATTTTGTACTGCACTTCTTTAACAATTGCACTTAGGAACAACTCTGTTCAGCCTAGGTATGTATTTGCTGAAGATTGGGTTGATTTTCTTCGATAGATCTTCCTCTTGAGTTTATGACAGCTGAAGGTTTATGAAAGACCTTAGCTGAAAATTCATCAAAGTTAAAGAGGACCCAATCTGTAAATATTTTGTTCAACCTTCATACTCTCGCAATCCTAATTTGTAAAACGTAAAATCCACATTTGAAATTTTTAAAAAAAAAAAAAGGCAGGAGTAATTTTAGGCTGTAAATGGTTCAACTATCTTTTCTTGAAATGGAATTAATTTATAAGATTCAGCTGAATGGAATCACTTTGATAAAACGTGTTTTTTAATCTGTCTGTAGTGAAGTACTTTGTAAAATTAATTGTTTTTACTGCAGATTTATGCACCTCATAAATTCATCTCAAAACTTTGAAATAGTCTCAAAAACTATACCAGATCTACTGACTTAAAATAAAAAATTGGGAATTTACGTGAATGAGAAATATATTTCATCCCGTTTGAATAATGTAGTTACTTTACATCAAGCAAGTTCGATCCTTTCGACATGTATAATGTACTTATAAAACTAATCTGTATAAGACATGTATGTTGATGTCTAAAATAAGTCTCGTTTGTTTTAAATTTCCCCAAAATTATATAGCAATTATTATACGAAGTTTAAGAAAACGAATGCTTTTGACATTAAAATTATCCTCTCGCCTGTATTTGAGATGCCTCTTTTAATAAACACTCAGAAAGATGATTTATTTTCGTATAATTCCTTTTATGTCTTCTATACAATATTCCCACCACTGATACATTGTTTCTTTTTCCCCATTAGATGAGTTTCATGGCTGTTTAAAGTTGCCAATAAACATGCAATGTGCACAATGGCAAATAATGCATGTCTGCTGGATGAATTACTAACCAGCTTTCTTAAAGGATAGAATTGTGTTTTTTTTTTCTTCTTATATTTGGGCTAAATAAAAAGAATAATACACCCCACGTTTCTAGGTGAAGTCTAGTTTGGTTTGGTTTGGTTTGGTTTATTCCACACAGCATCCTGACCTGAAATGAAAACAACCGCTATATCAGCATTACATTCGAAATCGCATTTCCGTTACCTTCATCTGTGACTCGCGACCTAATGACATCCAGATGGTTTGCATTTAAAATGGGATTCGTGTGATTAGGCCAGGGGAAGTACTCTTGTTATACCAGCATGTTTCATTTCCAAGAACGCAGAGACTTCAAGCGTTTCTAAAGTCTGGTGGGCGGAACTGACTTCGAAAAGCTTTTATCTGCCGGACGGCGGAAAATTTGTAGAATGAAATGGTCAGTTCTTGACATGGCAGATGGTAATATTCAGTGCCTTGTTGAATGTTAAGTTTCAAGCAGTTTAAGCGAGGAAATCCGCCACCTTCGTTAACGGTTGATGAGATTGCTTTCCGCTCAGAAGTTTGGAGAGTCGAAGAATTAAAAGCCAGATTCGATGAAAGCGGATGGCGTAATCTAGTGGAAACAACTATATTATAAGGATTTAGATTAGAAAAGATGGTTAGATACGCACGATTCTTGAACTTATCTGATTCTGTTTGTATGACCCAATACAATAACAACTAAAGCTCTCCCCTTTTTTGTGGGGGGTGGTAATCATTTTCAAATAGGATATTTGCCAACTATTACGTACTTTTCCGCGATTGTTGTAAATTTCTAGCTAGTTTATTGGAATTACGGATCATTTATAGAATAACAATTTGAAAATCATTGCCAAATCTAATGTTACATCAAACCTTATATATATTTTTTTATCAGTAATAACTACAATAAACTGCATATTCTAAGTTAAACGGAAGGCTTTTTCACATCGTAAAAATTTACGGGTGACTCAAGAAAGATAACTCTTATCTAGAATATTACAGCCTATGTTTATCCTTTCTCTAATACAAGCAGATACGGTGAATGAGCAACTCAGCTAAGCGTCCAATGTTTGATGTCAGCAACTGCCGGCTGACTACTTTGGCTTAACAATATTCAAATGTTAATGCTTATGTCTTCAGATAATATGTACTGTGAAGGCAGATACGATGAAACTCGTTATTTTAACAAAATAAATATTCTAAGTCTGCCAGTTTGAAGGTATTTTAGAGGAAGACCGGATTCTTAAAAAAAAATAAATAACCCTTGTTTATAATTTGTCCTCATAGTGAAAAAAAAAAAAAGGATAAAGAATTTCATTAAAGGGTTGTGTTTATGTCTCTTTAAACAATAACGCAATTTATTTCTATCTATCGATCAAGGAAAAATGGTTTCTCACTTAAGATGAAATCGCATTCGGTGAAATGTCATAGTGACTCATTGTCATTTGAATCGTTTAATTGGATCTGATTCTAAATATCTAGCGTACTATTGGTTTTAAACACGCAAAATTTTTTTATGAGTGGGAGGAAACTTTTTGTCCAGATAACCCAAATTTACCTACTCTTACCCTAATATGGTAGCTATAGGTTGGTAATAGAATTAAACCGAAAAAAGACAACGTGTTAATATCGCCGTATAATTTAACTTGGAAATCGCCCTTAATTATAAATGCTCTCATTAATTTCTAAACGAGTCTAGATATACTGAGTAATTAGGTCTGTAGCCAAGCAGATTTCATTCGGAAATGCCATATATTCTGTGAATACTTTAGATGAGAGACCTACATTGGACCGCAAAAGAAAGTGTTACACGCAGAATTAACGTCATTATCCCGTCATTTCTCTCCCTTTCACCGAAGAGGAAAGACAGTCCCTCATTATTTTCATTTACTGATTAGGATGCAACGAAAACTTTCAATCTCGTGAATCATCTTATTACAAATTGTTGGTAAACTAAGCTCAAAAAGGCATACGGAGATTTTTCTGCCTTCTTTCCTGCAGAGACTATGCACATTCTGAATGCTGTTACCTCAAAATTCTAAAATCGGTACTTAGCAGCTGAATATCGTACTGTAGTATCTTATTGTACCTGGAGGAGCAACAAGTTCAATCGCACATATAAAGAAGGGTGAAAGGTGCTAAATTCAGTGAGTGTCAAGTAGCAACGTTTCTCTCCATTAATCTTAGTCAGAAAAGTCAAAGAAATTGGTCCTTTCAAAGAGAGTGATGATAGTACAGAGCAAAGAAGTGACTGAACATCACCTCTAAACCTCCCATTTCATACTAGGATAACTGACAGACCACTCTAGCTTAAAGTATTAGTTTTATACCTCTATGGTATACTCTCCTTTTTCGTGCGTGGGAAACCTCTCCGTATGTATTTACAAGCACAGAGGACAATACATACACACTCGCAAATAGATAATGTACATAGACAAGATTGTTAGAGATCAATAATATACTAGTGATTGCTTGATATTTCGTGGGATATTGGTTGAGCCACCAGTTTACAAAGCATTTGAGATGGCGCATAAGCTGGCTTCGCAAATCTTCAATTCCCATGTTGAGTTTGGAGAATTTTCTTCTCATTAACTTTCACAGATTTGCAAACGTATTTACATAGGTGCAAAAAGCTCTAATTTAATAGAACCCCTAGCGAGTGAATCTTCAACATTCTTCTTTGCGAGACTATTCATGATAGAAATTAATCACTACAGGGAGAACTCGAAATTCATTATTTGGGAATATATGAGAATAGCTGGGGAAGATTAAGCTTATCATTATTATTTAAACCTTAGATAGTTGGTTTGTTGGTTGAGGATAACATTTGCTACACTAGAAGGTTGATGGGACTGTTTTGAATTTCTGTTCTAGTGACCGTCCATCACCGGTTTTAAACTATAGGTTCCTGCATATTTAGTCTTTCAGCTGTCCAACCATCTAGTAGTTGCTTAATGTCAGAATAGCATAAGGCAGCTATGGTAAAGCTGAAAGCTGGGATAAGTTAAAGCCGAAAACTTAGCTGGTAAAATATAAGCTGTGACCTTGTTCGTCCTCAAAAAGTTATGAATAAATAAATAAATAAATAAGCCTTACTGGGAGGGGTTTAATTGAAAATCGCAAATCATGAAATGAAAGACTAATTAGCGTGTTGGAACTCTGCTAATTAGTTCGAGCAAATTATTAATAGCTTTTGTGTGCCGGTGATAGAATATATTAACAAAGGCTACGTGGAACGGCATCGTTTTGCCGGCCGATTACGGCTTTCGAAAGCCGTTATCTGCATAAATGTACCGGGAGATCAGCAATTAGTATATGGTAAGCGAAGACTTCATTCCTGCCCAGGACACTTAGGAATTTTCACAGCCGTCTTTCCCTCCAAAAATTAATACCTAATTCTGCCTACCGCATTTTTTTTCAGACAGTCTTGCTTACGAAACCTCGTTATAAAACAAGCAAATAAAATAAGGGGAAAAAAATTCTCAGCATCTTCAGTCACGGAAAAAGAGCACGTGAGATGTACAAAAGTGAAAACCCCTCGGGGTGTAATAAATCGGGGGAACAGTCCATTCCTCCATAGGGTGTGTTAGCAGACAGGTAATTTACTGCTGCCGGAAAGAGGAGGAGCCTAGGTAGGCGGGGGGGAAATGCCTGCCAATTCGTTACAGAGTGTAAAGGCGAAGGCCTACCTGAAATGGGCATTGTGAGAGGGGAGATTGGTACATTTTATATAGAAATCCGTAGACACGGTCACGCAATGTTTTAGAGTATGCTATGCTTTGTGACTACTCCTTTCGCCACTACGTGTTTGGAGTTGGGATTTACTGCGGAATATGACTGATCAAATATTAAATCTTATCTATTCAAGAAAGTTGTACCGGGTCGGCTTATTTTGTAGTTGTAACCTTTTTTGTCCGTAGAGGTCACAGTCTATCTTCTGCCAATATAATAGTATTTTTGATGAACTGAGGACTCTGAGAGTCAGTTGTTTGCTGTTGGCATAGATGTTTGTAATCGGCTTTTGGCGCTAGTCGAAGATCTGTTGCGGTGTCAACCAACCACTAAAGGGCTGCTTTAGGCGATACATCAGTCAAAGGTTTTAAAGGAATGATACATAGTCATGAATTTTTATTTATGTATTTTTACAAATCATGAAATATTCATGTTTCTTTTGAGTTGCCAAAACGCAAGTTGTTTTTTTTTGAAAATCTAAAGACTGTGTGTTAAGTATTTTTGTAAAAAACGAGAGATAATCTCGATATTATTTAAGAAATTTTAGAATTCACCTGCGAGTAACTTTACTTGTCAGTTCGATCCATTAATTAAATATCCGAAAATGACGATTGCTTCTCGGTGAAAACAAATGCAATCGTTATCATATTCTATTTCGAACAGTTCTTCAATTCTTTTTTGACTATTTTCACTGTTGAGAAACGTTAATGGGAAAACGATAACACTGGTAGTTGAATAAAAGCGTAGGAGAAAAATGATAATAGCTTTCATTTTTTTCTTTCATTTTCTTTTATCGATAAAATAAACACACACTCACTTCTTCAATTAGTGAATGCGTTATTCCTTCGCCTACACTTGACGTCAGTAAATGTGAACTCTTTTTTTTTTTTTAATACTGGATTTCTTAATGGAGCTTTAGGCCACTTTTGTTTGGAGCATGTACACAAGGCTTAAGAGACAAATATTGGCTCTGAAAAGATTATTATAGCTATTAATAATCATCCAGAAGTGAAAGAAATTTTATTGCACCTCGTCATATGACTTTACAAAATTTGTTTTCACAGCATGAATTTAAGAGCTGTTGATTTTGTGATGTAAAGAGCCCATAAATAAACGTTGCAATAATAAATCATTAATGTCGTAACTAGCTCCTCCTGTAAAAATTAACAATATTGAGTACTCAGATAATTTTAAATTTTCTAATGGTATTTTTAACCTGAACCCGAAATCAGTATTTTTATTTCAGAAGTTTTTCAAATATATTACCATAAAAAAACTCTAAAAATTTTGATATTGCCTAATATGTTTTTGAATATTATTGAAAAATGAACATATACTGTGAATTAAACCAGTTTTTGATTTCAAAAAGGATATGTGTAGTTTTACAATGAAGTTTTTTTTCTCCCCTTTTTAATCCTTTGTAAAACAGTTATGAAATGGCGTGTATTGTACTTGAGACATGTTTTTTCAATACCCTACTGTTACGTCAGAATAACTTTGTTAAAAAATTAGAAAAGTTTTGTTTTTCTGATATTCACAGAAAGCATCCATTAACCTTTAAAATAGATGCAAATCCCGGAGAGTGAAAATCCATGGGATTTTAAAGTTATCTCTTTTCGAGCATCATAACTTTGCATCCCAAGCTCTCAACAGTTTTCGAACTGCAATACTTTGTATCCAGTTCAAACTTCAGTTCCTTATAGTACTATTCCACGTTTCCTGCTCACCCAATTAAAGCCACCAGAATCTCTCGGAAGACTAATTAAAATCAATTCTCAACGACTTATCAGTAGCCGATTTGCACGTCATGCATTTCGGATTCTGCAACGTCATTTTCGTTGATGCTATCGCATCTCAATTTCCAGTCAAGCGATGTACGCTCCCTAATGAATCAGTCAGCGTTCACATCTTTTTTTATTATTATTTTCTTTTTTTTTCCACCATGTGTCTCTCCAGTGTTGGGAAATCCCGAGCGTGGGCATAGAACAAGTGCGCGTAGGCCTTCATACCTTCAGGGAACTTTAACAACCACTCCCTATTCTTGGATTTGCTCTGAAGAGAAAGAAAAAAAAATGTTGTAGAGTTGAGTTATAATGGCTTGCTGACGTTGAAGGTTTGGATTTGTTTATGTATGTGGATGTGCATGGAGTATGAGTGTAGATACCACTTTCAGTTACGCTGTATGGGGAAAACACCTTTGCATTCCTTTTCCGTTTTCTAGCATATCTGAGAACATCTTTGAGTGCTATTAGTGTACAAGCAGCCGGTAATGAAACTTTGGAAGGGTTATTAATATTCCTTCCAGTTCGGCTTTATTAATTCTCTGTTAATTTTAATGACTGTCTTATCTGTAATTTTATTAATTGGATCTTGAATAAATTAGTTTGATTTATTATATTTATATCATTACACTATCCTTTCAAGATTACCGCTTGGGCTAGCGTAAACAAGTCGGATTGTCAAAAAACCTCTTGGGCTTGACTTGAATATTTCTGCCACTGTAAAACAAAAGCTCGAAGTACAATTGTTTTCCTTCGGTTTCGCCCCCTTTTCTTCTATCTTTTTTTTTTTAAATTTGCGTATCCTTAACTCTATCGGTGCCCATTTCCCCTACCTGCATCCCTTATGAAAGAACATTTGTACAGTCGAATCCCGTTATAACGAACTTCAAGATTTTGGTCGCTGCATCCAGTGATTCGCTATATCCGAACCGTTAAGAAAAATGCTAGAGTTCACAAAATTTATAACTCATTAGCAGCAATGTGTATTCAATAATGATGTATTAGAAAATAAAATCTATTAAAAATGATAATTAATGAATTAAATCGACTAACATCGATTACATTAAACTGACACAATAGTAATTAAATTAAGTATAATAGGAAAACGGCGGGACCAAAATTTTCGTTCGTTATATCCATGAGTTCGTTATATACCGGGTTCGCTATAACGGGGTTCGACTGTAATTAATGTAGTTGCGATTTCTTGTAATTTCAAAGTTGCAACAGTAAATAATTAGATCAGAAATAAGATTATAAATGCTGTTTTGGATCTAATAAGGGGAACAAACAAAACTTATATTTTTACATCCAAAACTGAAAAATAATGCAACTGATCTAAGGCAACACACTGTATATATGAAAAAATACATATTGCATCATATTTATTTTATTTCGTCTACTCCAGGTTGGCAACCTGGACAGTTTTCGCCATCTGGGCAGTTGTTTCGAAAATCGCCACTAAAAGGGGAGAGAAAAGAAAAACTTGGGATGACTTTTACAATAAACTAATGTATGGTGACAAAATCTTATGCTTCGTTCTCTTAGCAAAAGCGCTCTTTTTCCCGACAAATTATGTTTATATCTGGAAAAAAATTAAGTTGAAATATTTATCAAAAGCAATGGATTAGTAAGTTTTTTATATATATATATATATATATATATATATATATATATATATATATATATACAGTCGAACCAAGTTATAACGAACTTCAAGGGACCAAAGGTTTTGTTCGCTTTATCAGGTGGTTCGCTATATACGAATCGTTAAGAAAAATGCTAGAGTTCACAAAACTCATTAGTTTCAATGTGTATTAATTAATGATATATTAAAAAATGATAAAATCTATTTAAAATGATCATTAATGAATTAAATTGACTAAAATCGATTACATTAAACTGACACAATGCTAATTAAATTACGTACAATAGGAAAACGGCGGGACCAAAATTTTCGTTCGTTATATACCGGGTTTGCTGTAACGGGGTTCGACTGTGTGTGTGTATATATATATATATATATATATATATATATATATATATATATACAAAGGAGACAAAGGATGAAATTAGACATAAGATTCATTGACAAAATGTGAAACAAAAAATATTCATCGAAAAACGACAAACCAAAGTATCGGGTAAATTTATTTTATCCTGTACTGGAAAGAAACAAACCCGACCCGATCAAAAAAGAAAAGTATGAAATTAACACGATCTCCATTAAACAGCTTGATTGAAACGAGTTTATAAAAGAACTAGTCTAAAATAGCCTCCGCATTCTCACGAGGCAAAGACAGTGTTACTTCTCTGCTCGGAACATTTCTGGCGTCGGTATCCGTTTCCCGTACACCTGCGCACTAATTTCATTTTCCATTCAGCCTCCTCTGCGGCATAATCCAAGCAACAATGGACCAGATAGATCTTCTCCACTGATGCACGCATTCACAGAGGAGTAATTCCTGGGTTGAATGACTCGCGCTGCGAACAATGGTTGCTATGTATGTGTGCGTATTTATATATATCCATAACGTATATGCATTATATAACCTTTGTATGTATGTACGTATGTGTATATATATATATAGCCGGCAAACCGGTTGAACGGCCGCGTTTACAAAGTCCAGTGGAGGTGTTGGATTGGTGATCAGATTATGTAATTGGAGTGAGTGGCAGGGTCGGTTTATTAAGGAGGAGGGTCAATGGTAAAAGATTTGGGGGGGAAAACGGTGCGCCAAGGAACTTGAGGTGGCCACGAGAGATTGACGTGGGAATATAGTTAATTCTGCGTCGGAAAGGAAGATTATTAATGCAGTTGTAAAGGGGAAAGATAGATCGAGGCATAATGGTGAATGTTAACCTACTTTTTGTAAATTAGAATTTTAGACGATTGAAATGTGGATTTGAATAATCAGAACTCCGTATTTAAATACTAAATATTTCCTTTCTTCCTGCTTTCGGTGGGGGGAAAAGACTAAGGGCCTATACACACAGAATCCGTCAGCGTCAGCCGTATTGACATATTTTAAACCAATCACAGGCCTTGGCCATTTCGTGGCTAATCGTTTGGAGGTTTGTAATTGGTTGAATTGTATACACATTTTGCAACAAATACTTTTACTTGTCTATATATATAAAACAGTTCCGTAACTGACTGACTCACTGACAGACAACGCACAGACCAAACTGCTGGACCTAAAGGGCTGAAATTTTGCATCGCGATTATTCTTATAGTGTAGGGGTGCACTAACAAAGATTTTTGAAAAATTCTTCATAGATTTTTTTAAATTAAATTTTTAAGCTCTTTTAGTAACATTTTTTAAGTTTGCATTTGAAATAATAGTTTGAGGGCTATAATAATTTATATCACGAGAAATATCATAAAAAAATCCTTTAAAATGAAATCTTTTTCGAATCTTTACCTCCATTTTCTGATTTTTGGTGAATTTTTAAAGATTAATTTTTAGAATTTAATTTATTAAACGCTGATCACGTGATTTCTTTTTACTGGTACTTAAAATAAATTTATCGTCACGTCATAACAACGAAATAGACAAAAAAAATATTTTCCTTTTCTTGCTAATGCGGCAGACGATTGGACATTATCTAAAAAAATATTAAAATACAGTAAAAATATGTTCCTCAAACTTAGTATGTCCTATTAGATTTAATTTGAATATTTTCTTCTACATTATTTTGTCTATAAAATATCCCTTACGATTTTTTTATACGATTTTAAATATACGATTTTTTTATTACGATTTTAAATATATATATATATATATATATATATACTATATAGGCATTAATTGCATACATTGACCGTTGTATTTAATTTTAATGTACTCCGTAGCGAAGTGCTGGTTTTCAGCTAGTATTGTATATTTCGGCGCACTCCTCGTGTGCATATTAGTCTACATTGTCGGTATTGTAATTTTAAGTTAGTTCAATTACTGCAGTTACAAGGCTCGAGGCGTCGGGAGATATATTTATGGATTTTTCGCTATCGCCTTAGTCCTGCACCCCTAATCGCCATGAAAACTTTTAAAATAATTACTGTTTTATAAATGCTGTAGTCGTTTTGCGTCATATACTGTGCAGCTGCAGTGGCTGAGTTTAGACTTTTGACCAGACATCATTGTCTTAGTGCCCATATGTTTCGTTTTAATTTGACTAATTCACCTGATTGTGCCTTGTGTGACTCTGGACAAGACATGACTGCTGCTCATCTGGACGAGTGTTAGGTACTAAATGATTTGGACTGTATTGTTAAAAAATATTGGAGATTTCGTTACCTGATGGTCAATGGACTGGCATTTATTTAATAATAATAATAATTAATGTATATGTACCTTTGATTATATTAATAACTGGCATATTCGCATCGCCACAATACTTTTTTTCGCTGCAGACCAGTCAAAATCTTACTCTACAAATGTATCACACAAATTGCAGCCAATATATGCATAAAACCCAGTCATTTGTACCTGTTGATAATTTTTCGTACCGTGATTCTTTCTTTTTTTTTTTTTTATAATAAATATTTCATCAAAGGAATTTGCGGGGAAATTTTTGCAATTCCGGATTTGGACTACGTTGAGACATAAATGATAGCTTAAAAGGGTTTAATATGTTTCTGTAACAGTACATGCGGATTCACGGTGGATTTAATTATTTACTTAATCCCTAAAGCACATGCTTCCTGAACAGTCCCACCCGTTGAGTTGAAAGCTCAGCTATACAACGGTTTGGTCTCCTGGGGATAGCGTGGGGGAAGGGTTGAGCATTCAATAGAGGCTTGTCCGAATGCAATTCTCTTTCCCCTCCCCACCTCCAGTAAAGCATTGCTGACCTTGAAAAAGGATAAGTATCCTATGTACTTTCCAGGCTCAATTCATTTTCCCCTAGGAAAATTTGGTGAACAGTAGTGGTACCAGGAACCAGGGATCTCTATTTCTTGGTATAGGGTAGGGGTGGAGAACCTTTTTTCGTCCACGTACTGAACAAATTAGAAACTTCTTTTCTTTGAGGTGCTGCATGCCACCTAGTTTATCAGTGGGAAAAGACAAACTTTAATAAAAGAATTAAATATTTAATAATTAATACAAAATTAAAATATTAATAATTATTGATTATACTCGTGTGTATTAAAGTAATTAATATTATAATACTTTTTATAGTATTAATGCATATAAATTAATACATACTATAAATAGTTACAAGATAAAAAGAACTTTTTATATACCACGTTTTTAAATTTTCTGTTGAATCATATAAACTTTACAATTCTATGTATTAATAAATACTTTTTCAAAAAAAATTTTTATGAATTATCCCATCAACTTGAAAGAAAATGATCAAACGCGTAATAAAGAGAGCAATTAAAAGAAATTTTCAAACTACAAAATTAACTGAAAATGAATTCATTACTGCTTAAAGATGGCTAAAAGTATTAAAAGAATGCATTGTCATCGTGTTCTGAGCTATTCTAAAAGTTTCAAATGTCTAGCTAGTCGGGTAGTTAAAAATCGATTGCAAGATTTGTACTGGACAAACACACAAACAAGAAAGCGAGTAAATAAAAACATGGTAATTACATCTCAATGCATCGCATAAACATTGATTACCGAGTGCTAACGCGTGCCACGTCTGGTACGCGTGTCTTAGGTTCGCACCTGTGGTATACGGGTAGTTAGGTTCATAATGGCTTTTCACACAGTTATGGTTTAAAACCAGGGATCCGCCATTCTCTCTCACTTCTATGGTACCCCTTGTAGCAAAAAATTTTTTTGTATTGCAGGCAATCATTTGACTTCTCTGTTAACTGATCTTTAAATAAAGTAAAAGTTTTCATTCGGCTGTCAAGATTGTTTATGTCAGCAACGCGATAACGTTCCATAAATATAAAGCCGTCTGCACACGGAGCAACTCAAAAGAAACTGATAACCCGTCCGACGGGTTTGTAACCAGTTGCGCCGTGTGCGTGGCTCCATTCAATTACATAGGTTACGACTCATCACGGACTGGTTTGTGATTTGAGTCAGTTATCAGTTTCTTTTGAGTTGCTCCTTGTGCAGACGGGCTTAGAGTTCTAGTCAGTGGTCATTTTACGTTGAACTCGTGGACGTTTTGCTGCGTCACTTGCCGGATATGGATTAATAAAGGATATGATACAAATTCGAGGTGAGCTGTTTCTTCCATCCTTATTTTCTCCAAGATACGATTAAAAAGGATTTAGATTACCTAAAATTAATTTAAAATTTATGAATGTGTTTTTTATAAGTGATTCTAAAACTAAGGCTTGAACATTTTTCAACATTTTTTTAAAATTTGCATGTAAAGTATTTTTGGAACGGGGGCAGTAGTTTTTATTCAAATTGTGTACTCAATCCGTTGGATGTAAATCGAAATACAGGAAATCAGAATGGTACGTTTTCATGTTAATGATTTCTTCATGTGTACGACGAAAGAATATCTATATATTATATATAAGTGGCTAAGCTGCTTTGTGCAGTCCGTGAGAGAAAACTACTGCATCAATTTACTTCATTTTGGTCTTAAACGGAAGATTTTAATCTATAGATGTGTCAAATTTGGTTTTTGTAACCGACATTTCTATTAATTAGCGATAATTTACAATTAAAAAT
Source organism: Dolomedes plantarius (assembly GCA_907164885.2). NCBI lineage: Eukaryota > Metazoa > Arthropoda > Arachnida > Araneae > Dolomedidae > Dolomedes > Dolomedes plantarius. Next base: position 138,862,639 of record OU015498.1, read on the forward strand.
TGCTTCCTGCGCATGCTCAGAAACATGTTTAAATCTGGCTTTATATACTCACTAAGCCCGAGGCCGCATAAACACGTTATTTGTTAATTCCGAGAAATCTCTCTAGCTCTCTCTCTCTCTCTCTCTCTGCCATTTTTATTTTTAATTATGTTTTTGAGATATAGAATTAAACCTGACGGAAACTGTTTATTTCGCACTGTTGAGATAACCATATTTCTTTTTATTGGGTTCAACAGTAATTTTTTAAAGTGTTTCTCTATATGCTTAACATTTTGATTTCAGAATTTGGCATTGATGTGTTGAGTATAATTTGTGAATTAGTACACTTATTTACTATCCAGCCGTCATATTTGACGGGTACCAACTAGTAAAATAATATGTTGTAATAAATAAAGTTTAATGTCGGGGGAAAATAAAAATCATTCAATATATTTTACTGAAAAAAAGCTTGTTTATACCTGTAAGAATGTTGGCTTGCCGGTACAATTGAAGATCCATAATTGCGTGACGGACGAAAGTGGCTTTTGGTGACAGAATTAGAGTTCAGTTATTGAAAAGGATATTTTTTCTCGAGCATAATCGATTTTAAACCGGTCTGTTTAGCCCACGCGTAGCAAAATATGTCTGTAACGTTATGCACTCTACTGAATCATTAGTCATCAGATATAACACTATTTTATGATTTTCCCACATTTAAAAAAAATATAACAGCATGCATATGTTTGTGTGTGCGTGTTTATGTATGTATTATAAACGAAAACTGTCGCTGATGTAACAGTTCAGTTTTCAGGAAAGAACCGCTCAAAATTGACCCGGTCTAGTTGTAAATACGGGTAGTTCTAAGTGTCGGTCCTTTAATCTAGGTTATACTTATTTAAACTAAGAAGTAATGGACCCAGCTATTCGCTGCGAAAACTAATTGAAATTAGTGTGACATAGCCAGATTTTCTTGTTGATGCATCAATAAATTTAGCCAATATTTTCATTGAAAAATTTAGGTAGAATTCAGCTCCGTGGCGTGTAGTCCCCTATAATACATTTCCCTGCAAGAAATCTTGGTTTTACCCTTATTTCTGCATTTAATGAGCTTCCCATTACTGGAGCATTCGCGCACTTTTCAGCAACGAAATGCATTAAAATATTCAAGACCACACGTATTTGATTGTTTTAAATTTTAGCGATACAAAACGAGGAGTATCTGCATTCGGTGTCGCAAGCCATTTCTGTCAACTGAGACCTACAATGGGCGCTAATGAAAGACTTCTCTGACGAACAGGCAGTTGATTGCAAACATCCCGACATGAGAAGAGCCAGTATGAATGCGTATACTTCATTCATTCCGGCTGCCTCCCTCTCTTTCTGTGGCAGCAAACAACGGAGACGTTGTGATCTGGGCCAAAACCTGAATATTCAAATTTCCAGCCCGCAGCGTTTTATCGGAACCATTCTATTTCCTTGTTAATTTATTTTGGCCTTTCCGTATTTACGTCATCGCAACTCCGACTGCGCCGGGCAGTTTAAGGTTAAGCAGTGGCGTTCTAGTTGGAGTTTTATCTTCTGTCCATCCGGGCCATCGAGATCGGCCCGAGGATATTTATGAACAACCCCCCCCCCCTCTCCTTTTTATAAAATATTGCATCTGGAAGCCGTGAACCTTGATTTATATTTCTTTCAGTTCAAATTCAAAAATAAACGAGGGGGGTAGTCCACGATAACCACTCCGGAGGCTTGATTCTAGTGCTCAGTTTCTTGATTAATATCCACATTCTGTTAAAAAAAAATATGTCAAGATAAATATCCGGAACTTTTATTTATTTATTTTACTGCTCCAGGTACTTACACTATAGACATTTTCCAGTGCGCAACACGAAATCTGTTGGTAATTTTATTATGGGAGCACCTAACAGGGGAACTAAAGTCCCTATGATGGTACCCCTAAAACCCTATGATGGTACCACAGAAAAATAAATCATACCAGTCAGTGGACGAGGATCTCTTTTTTTTTTTTTTCGTTCTTCGTGCGGTGATTCCTTTAGTTAGGAATTGTTTCGTTACGAATGCTTTAAGGAGGTGAATCAGTTGACTTTTTTATTCTTTTTCCCCCTTATCACAGATCAGGTAATGCATAGTTTTGAATTCTGTTTTCTGAACTAAAGATATTTAAATGCAGTGAGCATCCTTTTCAAATATTTTCTTTCGTTTTTTTTTTATATAAACGAATCTTTATTTTGTAACAGTAAACGTCCATAATCCCACGTCAGGTTGACCACCTGACTGAGGCATGCCGTATGGCATCTCAAGCCCACGGTCAAGAAAGCGGAGATGGATACCGGCGGCCTTGGTCCACAGCGGACTGTTGTGCCATGAGTTTCGTTTTAGTTTAGTTAGACGTCCATAATTGAATGCCCCATGAAAATTAAACTGCGGAAAATGTTGAATATTTACCACTCTCTCTTTAAGCGTTTACCTTCGTAAGAAAAAAAAAGAAAACGTAATTAAGATTTGCTCATTAGTGATTAGAAAAAGAGAAAAACCTATAGCTTAATATCGGGATTATAAAACTGCGATATCAGCGGTTTATCGTGTCGCTGTGAAAGTCCGAATAAGGAATTCTACTACTGCTTCAACTGGTAACGAGCGCGAGTGAAAGCGACATGTTTAGCTACCCGATGCGGCATCCCAATAAGCTACTATAATTGTCCAGCTGCCATTTCGTGAACAAGCAGCAAGACTGCCCCGAGGGATCCAAAACGAGTCCCCGCTTCGAGAGAGTCTCTCTGCCGGAGATTATCTCGTCCGCTTTCCTTTTTTCGTGTTATTATTGTTATTCTCTCGGTCCTAATAAAAAAACAAGCAAGCAAGCCACGTGAAATGGAAAGCACAACGACGCACGTTCAAATAAACGCCGTCGCGGATTTGAATGATAAACACCGCAAAGGCACGCTTTGGGAGTACTTGATTTACTTTGGCTCATTTCGTTAGAGGATAGCAAATAAAAAGACACCGAGAAATGTAAAAATGGAGTGTTTTATGGCAGGGCTGCGGTAATAACTGCGGCTTTATGGAGCTTTTCGGATGAAACAAAAAGGGAGGAGAGCGTTTGAAATGAACAGCAAATACACACAATAGAATGGTCTGTTTAGGGGGTAATTTATCTATCTTCCCTACATTTTTAAAATGAAAAGTCCCTAAATCATGTATTCGAAAAACACTGAAAACCTAGCTCATAAACTTCGTGGCAGCTGCATGCTTTTAAGCTTTGACTCTCTACCTGACCATTTTGGCAATGGCGTAGTTCACGTCTGTGGATGAGTGGTCAAGTCACTTGGATTCATTTGAGGGAGGAGTTTTGGGTGAGTCGTTCACCGCCCGAGGGGCAGAGTAGGAAGTGCCCTAGGCTAAAGGAAAGCTGTCAATCAGGTCAGGGTTTCGATTTCCGCGATAGATTCTTTCACAAAAGTCCAAGATAAGCTCTCTGAAAAGCTTTCAGACCCATAGATTTGTCGCATCATGTCCATTTGTCAGTAATAGCTGTTTCACGTGGGATATTTCCTAGGAAGCGGCACCGTCCTGCTTGCACTGGACAGTCACTGATAGCAGAGTGCGCTTTATTTCCCTGAATTAAGTGCTTCGGAAGTTTATGACTTAGGGTTCTTCAGGGGCTTCCAAACTTTCAAAAATGGTCCCGCCCAACTGGAGCATTGCCGAGGTAAATGTACCGATTCTTCATGGCGATATCACGCTCACGGACTTTATTCCGTCATCCGATCATTAGCGAGGAGTGAGTCGGGACAGATGGGAAAATCTAGCAGTAGGACAGATAGTTTTGAATAACCCCAAACTTTTTGAAGGAGATTGACAAAATTATTTTCAAAATCCAGTAAGTGTTTTATACTCGTTTGTATGAAAGCAAGGATAATGTCCCACAATGTTCAACTTATACCATTAGCCTCTTGATAAAATGCAACAACCCCCCCCCCCCTCACGAAGTACGTAGTTCGAGGAAATGTAGAGCCCCATACTCAGCTGACTGTCCAGTATAGGAAGGGCTGTCCCGTGTACCAGGAAACATCCTGCGTGCTACCGTTGTTACAAAAAAAAAAAGGCACATGACAAGATAAATATATTGGTCTGAAAGGTTTCCAGAGATCTTGGTTAGAGATAACAATTTCAAGATTGAGTCCACTTCAGCTAATGCACAAGCTTCAGCGAGCCACACGCCAATCGAATGAATGATCGAAAGTATTTTCAGAAGGAATATACTTTATCAAACAGAAAAATTAGAGTATTTGTATACAAATATATTACAAGTAAAATTAGTCAAGAAGGTACTGCAGTCCGGAGAGCCCATTACTGCGGTCTTCAAGAGAAAATTGAAATTCTATTTATATGACTAAATCTACATAAACAGCGCAATCCCCAATTGCAAAGTGTCCTTCGCATGTTTTCTGCCAGAAACATGTTTTCGTTTTTGGTTTTATGCTCATCGAGTAAACTATATGTATTTAGGATGAATTCCCGTTTAGATATCTTTCATATCTACTCTTTCTTTCATATTTTGTCCTGGTTTCTAGAAGTATGAACTAATCCATAAAGAACTAACACCTGTAACATTGAATAGTTTAGAAAATCGTATCATTTAATCTTGTTACGGAAAAACTTATATAATCTTGGAGTATCTGAGTATCATCTTACGAATTTCTCACTCACAAGATTAACGACGGATTAATTGGCAAATAAAAACGAAGTGAAAAATTTTGGCTATACGTTCCGCGTTTTCAGTCTGCAGGTAATAAGCCTTTTCTAGAACTTTTTCGAATTTTAATTTTCCATTTTATATTTCAAATGACGTTAACTGGTTGAGTGGACCATAGGCGACAAGGGTCGAAGACCTCTGGTCTCATGTATCCAAAACTACAACTGTATACCTAAGTATTTCCTTTTCAGTAAAATTTGCAAAACTTGCACAACCATAAATCCTTAACTCGCCAGAAATAAATGTTTCAATTTTTTTGTGTGTGTGCGAGTGCGTTCATTGTCGGCATTCATATATGAGTCTCTCACTAGACAAATCGGTTAAGTCCATAAAACAAAAAGTGGAGAAAAGTGACAAAATAATGTACATTGTTTTTTAAAACTCCCCTGAAAATTTAAATTTAAATAAACATTGTAGAATGTATTATTGCAGATGAAGCTTTAATCTGGTGACGTATAAAATCTAGAATTTCCTTGGAGCAATCGTTATCTACATATATAAAACAGTTCCGTAATCGATTGACATATAACGCACAGACCAAACCGCTGGACCTAAAGGGCTGAAATTTTGCATGGCGATTCTTCTTATAGTGTAGGGGTGCACTAAGAAAGATTTTTGAAAAGTTCTTAGATTTTTTTTAAATTAAATTTTTAAGCTGTTTTAGTAGCTTTTTTAAAGTTTGCATTTAAAATAATAACTTGAGGGTTACAAAATTTATATCACGAGAAATATAATAAAAATTCCTTTAAAGTGAAACCTTTTCGAATCTTTACCTCCATTTTCTGATTTTTGGTGAATTTTTAAAGATTAATTTTTAGAATTTAATTTATTAAATGCTGATTACGTGATTTCTTTTTCTGGTACTTTAAATAAATTTATCGTCACATTAAATAGATAAAATAGCAACGAAATAGAAAAAAAATTTTTTTTTTTCATGCTAATGCGGCAGACGATTGGAAATTATCCAAAAAAAAGTATTAAAATACAGTAAAAGATATATTCCTCAAACTGTACTATATTAACTGTACTATATTCTTTAGTATGTTCTGTCAGATTTAATTTGAATATTTTCTTCTACATTATTTTGTCTATAAAAATATCCCTTCCGAATTTTTTATAAATGTTTTTCCGTTTTTTTTACATCAATTGCATACATTGATCGTTGTATTTATTAAAAATATATTTAAACATATTTTTGGCATTAATTGCATACATTGGCCGTTGTATTTAATTTGAATGTACTCTGTAGCGATGTACGGGTTTTCAGCTAGTTATTATTATAATTTTTGCGTGACTGAGGGACTTAACCGATTTGGCAAGTGAATAAAGGTAATTACATCCAATACAGTCTTCAAATTATTCTTTTTACTACAGAAAAAAAATTGAAATGTTTAATAATTCAAAAATGCTTACTTTTTCAGCAGTTAGATTGTAACTGACTCAGTTATTTTACTTTTCTTTCTTGTAATGAAACAACTTTAAACGATTTACCGCTATCATCAAGTTCTTGCTTCTGCGTTTGAATTTTTTCAATGATTGGCATTAGAGTAGGGACTTAACTTCACTGGCTTCTGAAAACAGTAACTTATTATTCGATGTCCCCCCCCCCCCCCAAAAAAAAAGGGTCATTGAGTGGTATCAATACCTATTATTTGGGAAATTTAATTATGAATGTAAAAAGTAAGGAATCCATCAAGTGCTTTGACACCAAAATTTCGAAAAGTGGACATAACCGATTTGACTTGTGAATGGCTCATTTTATTATAAGGGCGCATTCTCTGAGCATAGTACATAGAAAAAAATGTATAAAAAGGCATAGCCGAAGTCTTTTGTTGTCTCTCTAACGTAGAAAAAGGCCTAAAACTCGGTTTAATTGTCAATCGCTGAAACCACAGAGCCTTATCACGGCCACATTGATGACCTATAATGATTTAAGTCCATCATGCAGTGGTCGATGGACAGAGCTTCGCAGACCGATCTATTTACCCATCACAAAATCAACCAAAAATAAACCTTATTCTAATTCATTATTCATGCGCAGTCTTAGGATTGAAATAATCAGAGAATATCAATGAAATATTCATACGATTTGGATTCTGCCACACATTATGAACAAATGAATATTCACTTGGCAAATATCTTCTGCGACGAGATTAAATTCCCCATATTTTAAACATTATCTTTACAAATTATTCATCGCTTAGGAAAAGCCTTAAAATAGCTATGAACTAAAATAGACACGTTATCCCATACGCTGAGTAGCGTATCAGGAGATGCAATCTTTGTCTTCCTGTAAAAGAAAGAGATACATTATTACTATCAATTTCATAATCTGAGGGATGAAAAATAGAAAATGTATCGTTTCTCGAAAATTGGGCTTCAGAAGTGAGAGAATATTTTATACCGTAATGAAATGATTTTTATTAATAACGAAATGGATTCCTTTTATTTAAAAAAAAAGAGATGGAAAATTATTATTTTCAATGGTACTTTAGCATAGCATTTTAAGTTTTTTTTTCTATAGCAATAAATTAACATATGGTTCATTGAATTTGATTCTTTTTTTTTTATGTTGATCCTGTGAACAAACAAGTCGTTTTCTCTAAATACTGTTATTTGAAATGATTTTTGGAGAGAGCGGCTTTTCATTGGGGGGGGGGGGGTGGGAATTAAATGGTCATCAACATATCTCCAGTAACGTATTCTTAATGTGTTTTTAGCGTGTGGCAGACCATCCTCACGTTTCTATACCATATTTGAAACATCCATTCCCTTTCTCTAATGTTTTTTAGATGAGTAGGAATGATCCTTGAACCCCTGTCCGATGTAGGTGATGAACGATCATTTCAGAGCCTCGGGTGATGGAGTCTCCCGCCTTAAAAACCACCACACTGCGGACAGGGCGCAATTTTCTTGCTTCCCAGATTCATTGAAGGAAAAGCCAAATTGTGAAGCTAACTTTTAGACATACTTGCCAGAATTATTAGATTGGTAACAGATGGTAACGATAAGACTGTAGAGAATCCACTAGCACTATATCCTACAGTTGCCTGGGTACTTTTGATAAGAAATCTGTATGTTTTGAAACAACAGACAAGTTCTGTCTTTCCGTTAGTGTTTGTCATATGGCAACTTATCAATTTAGACAAAGTGACACCCTCTTAGAATGCACAATAGAACCCATGAATGGCAATCAGTTTCGGACTAAATTGAAAGGAACGCTCAGGCAGCAGAACATTAGGCGCGATAGTGTCTGTGAATGACTTCACACTGATATCATTAAATCCTTTGATACGTATAGGATAATAACCAGGCATTTTCCAGAAAGCCACGTGGGAATGTGTGGGCGGGGACATTTAAAGTGTGAAGAGAAGAACGACGGGGGAACAAAATCTGTGGTCTCGCGCCCACTTACGGAGGCACGCGAAGACGCAGGAGGGAAATAAGGCGGAGGGAGGGGAATGGCATGAATTAAATAGGAACCGCAAAGCTGGAATTAAAGCATAAAAAGATAAAAATTGAACAAAAAGATAAATGGAGGGGGGGGGGGAGATAAAGGAAATTTATTCAATTGGGTGCAAACGTTTTCCAAGGTAACCAATGGAAATGAGTCAGACAGGTAGGTGATTGACCAAAACAGAACATAAGTCAGGGCCAGAGGTAGCCTAGTGGTACATGTTGGCTTTTGGTACTGAGGGTGCTCGGATCGAATCTCGACAAGCGCCATTAAATACCTCCGTGTCTATGCCGGATAGGGGGACGTTAAATTCGTTGACCGGAAAGCCCTTCTTTGAGGTCAGTGGGTGGGGAAGGTACAATCCCCCAGATGTCACCCCGGGGTTGCTAGGTCAAAATTGAGGTGGCACCTGGCTCAGTCGGACTCCGAGCCTTGTGGTGCCATTATGAGCCGGAGCCGCACCCCTCAACCACTCAAGCCTATATGAACCTGGTATGGAATACATTCCGGCCAGAGGGCATAAGCAACAACAACAACAGAACATCCACTGTTACTGTTCTCCATAAGTTTCATATGAACGTATCGAGTAGTCGCCAGTAAAAGCTGAACCGTATTCAACATTTCTCTGACACATACACACACACACACACACATATGATGAGAGACTTTACTGTCAACTCGCCCTTCCTGCACCGTAAGTGGGCATCTTACTTTCCTTTGGTTCTATTATTGGTAAATCTACACTGGGATGTATGTCCATCGAAAAGGACTGATGTCACTTACGACACTAATGTCACGCGAGGTTACATAGTGCAGGGTCAGTAAAATTCTTATCGAAGTAAGGGTATTCGTGATGAAACTTTGTATCCTCAAGATTGTTTTATCGTTAACGTATGCAAGATTTTGCTTTATCGTTACACAAAGTTTGGAGGACCAAACTTTGTGTATTTGCAAATGGCTCATTTACTGTAGTAATATGGACAAGTATCCACGTGGTTTGAAAGCATAATTTGAATGCAACATCATCTGTTATTAGTCCATCCACGAGCGTCTCTTCCTCTAATGATCATAATAGCATAGCAGGCCTCGAAGAATCAAGGTAGCTGCAATTAGAGTAGTCTTATTTGGATAGATATATTTAATAAACTGAAAACAGTCGGAAAATAATATGCGGTATTCGCATTGGAGCTGCAAACTGTTGTTCAAAATAAAGGTGAATTAATTTTTTTTTTCTCCTAAAAGTCCTAATTACCCATTTGACTTATGTTCGAGAACTTTTCTAGGAACTACTTATTTGGAAACCTTCCCCTTCCGTCGAATTAAAAAAAAAATCGAGAAAGCAATTATAAGAAAAAAAAGGTTCCCCATCGTGAATAAAGGGAAAACATCAAAGAAACGATATCATCTCTAGCTTTTCTGCGTTTCCTTGAGCGACTGGGAACACGGCTTTTGCAAGCGCTAAAACGAAATCGAATTGCTCTTTATCTCGTTTAGACTGACACCATCCGCACGCAGTGAAACAGAGAAAGGTGTCAGTGAGCATTACTTGGCGACTTCCCCCCCCCCTCTCTCTCTCTCTCGTTGTATTAAAGGAAAACCCGTTTTTCTATTCACTTTACTCTTACGAGCGTTTGAATTATCTACTTTTTTTTATTTACTTAAATATCGAAATAAAAAAAAAGTAAAGACAAAGTTTACAAATCCATTCTTTTTCTGCACCCGTTACGTATGAATAGAGAAAGCGGCGCAGTGGAGTAAAAAATAAAAAAATAAATAAAAAAGGGAAAATTTCGATCTGGAGGAAGTGGTTGATGTCTGATTTTCCTGTCGATCGCGGCGGTCTGTCCCGCGCCTTGTTTGTGTCAACTGTGACCAGTAACCCCGATTGTAATGAGACCTTTTCCACCATTTATACAACACATGAATGATGCATTTAGTGGCTGGTTTCGGAATGGGCGGGGAAAGTGGCAGACACTCTGGCCTTTGCCATGGATCCTAGGAAATTGTTTTGCCTCGATGCCGCCCACGTTGTAGGGTGGGTAGCTTCGGAAGCTGCCACCGCGAGGGGCTGGGTTCGAAAACCAGCCAAGGCATGGATGTTTCTGCGCTATCCTCTCTTAGGGAACAACGTTGGTACACTTTGGCCCCGTGAGAGATCGCACAACAAAACTCAGGCCAATGTCCGCATATAAAGTGTTAGGCTAAAAGATATCTTGCACTCATTTTAAAAAAATGTGGTTAGTGGGTGATCATCAAAATGACTTCCAGAGTAACCAGGCCCTTCAGAAAAATGAGAAAAGCTTAAAGCTTTGCTTCAGTGGAACTTGCTGATCTTCAATACTCACGTAAAACTATGAGGAATTTTCCTCTCAATATTTTTCAAACCAAAGATCAGCAAGTGGTTTTTTTTTTTTTTTAAACTACGTCTCGATTTTCAAAACGACCTTTTAACGATAATTTAAAATTATTCGCTTTGAAAAATTATTTTGTTTGTTTATTTAGAATTTTTTTTAACGATAGACTTTATTCATTTATTACCATTTCAAAAAAGTAAAATATCTGAAAAATTTCGCAGTTTTTAAAACTTTTCGCTTTTTTATTTAAGCATCCATCTTGATATCAAATTAATAATAATAATTAATAAATAAATTAAAAGTATGTTTTCGGTGATCTGAGTTTAGAAAAATACTGAGTGGAATATTCCTCGTATCTTGACATGGACACTGAAGACATGCGAAGTCAACTGAGGTTCTGGGCTCTCCACAACAAAGTAGACTCTACGATGGGCACAACCTAAACAGAGAAATTGAACTCTTAGAAATATTTATTTCCAAAGGCATTAATTAGCGCTAACTGAGATAAGCTACAAATTTTGTAAAGAATAATAGTATGTGATAACCAAAAACGTTGTAAAAAGTGAACTTATGCTTCTCATAGGATCACTTTGCATTGCGCTTTAAATTACAATTTTACTCAGATAATAGCAAAATCTTACTTTCTTTTTTTTTTGTCTATTTTTGAATCAATTGTTTCTCCTATGAGAGTGCATTTCAAACATTTATTTCAAACTCTTTTGATGCTTGAAATTCCGACCTTTTAGCTCTATCGCCCAACACAGCCCAGTTTAATTTTATACTGCAGATTCACTCTCATTCTCGAGTTGTTGCTTCCGCGAATAAAATCCGAGCCGTACTATGTATGAGCTCGTCCTTATTTTCGTTATTGTAAATCGAAATTTCCCAACAGCATCTGGGTGCTTATGCTGAGTTGGCGACAAAAAAAGTAAGCCATCACGCGAGAGGGAACAATCGAAGCAAATAATGTGCCATGCCGAAGTAATTCCTTAGTTTCTCCTCGGACACTTTATTCCGCCAGCTGGTCTTCCGTGCGGTGCGAATAATTGCCGAATCTTCCAGATATTTTGGCGTGCACTCTCTCGAGCGTAAAAACTCGGCAAGGACTGTTTTCTCGCGGCAATTAATGCTGTCTTTCATTGTCTGCGAAGAGTTTCTTTGTTAAGTAATGTACCAGAGAGAAAAAGGCGGGAAGTTGTGTGGCGATGAAGGTCGAGGTTGAAAGTGTTGGACCTTTTTTCTCTGCGACCAGGCGGATTTGGCTGTCTTTTTTCCCGTACCGCAATTTTAACACTTACACAGGACTTATTTCTAGGATCAAATCCCATGCGTGTGTCATATGTCGGCGCCAGAGTTGTCACAACTTGGCTCATCAATTTCGCCTTTTACTTTCTGAAGATTTGCGAAATACGATCAAAAATCATCGTCGCCTGAAGAAGTCTCACGTCATAGGTCTTCGTATTTCGTTTCACCAGTTAACCGTCAGTAATTTCTACTGCGTGATCCGAGACCGAACTTATCGAATCCTCAGTATAGCTAGTGGCCCGTCAAATTTGAACGTAAGTTCGTAGTTGTATTGCGTATACCCTTTTGACAGGGAAATGGTCGTTAAATGTTGAGAAGTTAATAAGAAGCGGTTATAGTAAAATTATCATAATCATTGTACATTCATAAACATCTATACTAGAGCAGTTAATTCTGTGTGACATTCGAAATTAAAGCTTCAGAGAGGACGAATATTAACTCAGTTTCGTGGTGGTGGAATCAGGTTGAATAACTTGCAGATTTCCAGATATGATGACAGGATGAATGTTGATTCTGAATCAAGATATCCCCATTCCTCCTTATACATTCCCTCCTTTTTTTAAAAATACTTTTCTCATCTATATCTTAATTAATCAGGCACTGAATTTTCATCTGACAACCACCTTCTTGGCTATTGTTTGCTTGTATACGGTGCAACGAGTTTATATTAATGCATTCTTGACATTTCAAATGCAGAAGAAAAGAACATTAAAGGGGTATAAATTTAATACTTCCGTGCGAATATGTATGCATTCGTCAACTAGGCAAGTTTAAATCCTATTTTTTTCCCTAAAGAAATACTATAGTGATGTATACTACTGTATCAGCGCACATACCTTAGATAAACAGTTAAAAATATTTAAAGCTACTTTCTTTAATTGGATGATATTAAGCATTTTTTAGATTGTTTATCTACTTCCTTTTAAATGTTTATATAAGTTGTCTATGTTGTCTACATTTTAAACGAATATATGTTGATTATATTTCTACGAGGCACTTGTCTTTCGACTTGTGTAAACGGAAGAATAAATGGCATCATTAAGCAAAAGTATACACCTTCAGCGTACAGGTAGCCTTGGGTCTAGATGTTGCACTTGTTATGTGCTCCTCAGCAAGGCATAGCCTGAGTACGCTGGAGGGGAAAAAATTCCTAATGAGGTATTTCTGTAAATTTTTACTGGTGACTGACGAAGTGGAATCAACCAGCTCACTTCGGAACGAATCATTGTTTGTCATGAACTGGGATACAAAATTTACAGCACAAGATAGCGACAAAATGTTTGAGGTACCATAAATGGTATATGATACTGTACAAATGGTATCAATTGTACAGTATCATATACCATTATTCTTTGCAATAAGCAATGAATTCATTGCTTATTGCAAAGATTATCTGTATTGTTTCTGCAAGTTTTCCTACTGTACACGGTTTAAAAAAAAATAAAAAAAAATAGGCCTGTTCAAATCAAGGCATACAACTAATTTATGCATTACGTTTTGCACCTATTTTTTCTCCCATCAAAATGCTGCATTTATTAACTAATGATATTGTGATAGTATCATCCATCGCAAGTATAGGCCATATCTGTACTATAGTTTTCCGACCTTATAATCGATGTTATTTGTTATGCAGAGTTGTCGATACGACGTATATCTGATGGTCCCGATAATTCAAGACAATAGGGCAAGAATCAGCTCATGTTATTACAAAATTGTGACCAAGCCGTATATTAAAACGGGCACGATGCCGAACGAAGATAATTATATACGACCATTTTGATATTATTCCATTGGCCATTAAAAATAAATTAAAGGTTTTAAGATTTATTACACAGGATAAAAATCATCTCTTCCGAAATTACTGTTTTAAATTTTATTTTTTTTATAATTATTTTGGCTGAGTATGATTACTTTTAAAGTGTTTACCCCCCCCCCCCCTTTTTCATTTTTTGCAAAAAAGAGCATCTCTTTTGATCATTCCGGTTGCTGCGCTACGCATCTAAAGAACTCTCAAACATCGCCTTACCTTCTACTCTGTGATATTCGTTTTGCTATTTTTTTTCTTTTAATAGTGGCAATTTTGGTACCAATACATTACTATTAACCTTGCTGTTCAACCGAAAGCTTAATGATGCTTGCCCCTGTAGTAGTCATACCTCAACGTAGATTCATAATTTGTAGTCAAAATATTGTGTTCACTAGGTCTGAAGATTAACACAGTGCATACGATTGATTTGTAAGACTGAGATTTGGAAGACTGACAAAGAACTAAGAGGTTGGGAGAATCACAGTTGCGCAGTTATGACGGGTGGAATTTAGCGGTGGAGCCCCTGGGAGATAAAAGTAGAAATCCGCTGAAAAAGTAGTTCGAATCGTGAAGCATTAACAACCTTAAGCAATTATGTTGTTTACACTTAAACCACCCCTGTAAGAAATAGGTTCTAGTTGTAACATTGGGGAAGTACCCTCTGCATTAACTGAAAAAAAATGGTATTTTAAAAATACGTTTTATGCCTTCAAAATTAACTATTAAAACCCGTAAAGATGTCTTTTTTTTAAAAAAATCTTTTTAACGTTGTTTGGACTTAACCCAAATGTTCTTCAGTTGTTTCATGGAGCCGATATAAAAACTGACAGCGTTTTGGTTTGAGTGGAAACTTGTTTTACTGGAACACGGATTATAGAGACTTAACTGTAGATTAACAGAACTAAATTATAAACTGAGCATCCTATAATTTTCGTTATAATAGAAGGGTGTTAAACCGAGCCATATCTATGTCGTCTCTGTGTGGAAGTATTTGATGCTGGGGATTACATCCTTTATTTCGAGAAAGCTTTTTGGCACATGAACATTAAACATCCATTACGTGGAAAAAAAAGATGCATGGTAATTCTCTTTTAATTGCATTTAAGTTCTACCAGCAGTTACTCAAATCACCCCAAACCCCGCACATCCCACTAAATTCATTATCTCTGACAGCTTGATATCACTCGATATCCCACAGCAACTTTTCCTATTCGTGATCTCTGATGGCCGTTCATTTAGGGTCATATCGTAACTGCAGATCTACTTTGTATGCACATTGCAAAGAATTACCTCGGCGAAATCCTTCTTTTTATTGACGACCTTTGCTCACGTGGAATTACAATATTCCCCCTTCAAATATCTTACCGCCCTCGAGAGATGCCAATCACATCCTAAAAGAGGAACCTCTTCACCCGCACGAGGGATGAAAGAACAATTCGGAGGTAACTTCGAACAATAAGGTGGTACTTAAAGTGGATTAAACTTTCCAGAGGGAAAAAAAAATTATCCCGGGTAAAGCTGAAGGTATAATGTGGCAGCCATTTTTGGAAAATTGTTCTGTGTACGTGATAGAAGGCTAAAGACGAATGACAGTTTAATGCTGGGAGAAGTCGTGGCTGCTTTCAACAGACGTTCAACGTGGCCCATCACTAACATGTCATGTCTTTTGTTATAATTGCAGTATTTAAGTGAATCCCAGAAGTTGGCTGAAACGCGTGAATAAATCGAAGCTGTTGTTTTAAAACTGTAGTGTAGTTAAAACTGTTGCCGTAACAAACAAACAAAAAAAAAAAATCAACCCGTTCTTCCATCCAAAATGAAATTATAAACTTCAGGAGTGGATCACCACAGCTTTTATTATGAAATTATTTTCAGGGAAAAACGCGAAACCACCCCTTAGAAAAAACGTACAAAGCACCCCTTAGAAATTTTTGGGGTACATTGTTTGTTTTGGCTATTCGTCAGTTTACAAAAAAGTGTACTGGAAAAAGTTTGTTTTAAGTTTCTTTTCATTAATTTAAATTTTCACGAATTAAAACAACTAGAGACTTTAATTAATAATTTATTCATAAATAATTTCCATTTTTTAAAGTCATATTGAACTGTTTGAGGAGTCTATTTCAAAAGGGCAGTCGGAATTGCAATGGCTGTGTGCAACATAGTCATGTAAGCTGAATTAAAACTGGAAAGGTTTTATTACCTCTGGTAATGAGTTTAAAAAATTGCCGAAACTATGAGCTTAGTATACCACCTTAAACCAATAAGCACTTAAAGGCATTTCATCTCTTCTTAACAAATTAAATAGCGTGTTTGCTTGGTTCTCTCTCTCGAGATTCTGAATTCAAGATTCGTCCGGCATGCAGTTGAATGATGCCCATCAGTTCTTCTAATTAAATTGCCATCCTTTTTGTCTTCCGTCTCAACATTTTTTCATCTAAGTTAACTTTAGGTCGGGGTCCACACATTCTATAAATATGACGGAAGTGTGTATTCTGGAATGCAAAACTAAAAGTTTCGTTTTCCAGACGCGAACCTGTTTGAAATCTTAACCCCATCAGCAGCAAGTATCCCAAACCAGTCTGCAATCGGAAGATAAACAAAACCTGGCTTGAGCCCTTGACACCGGCCTCTTTTTTCGGAACTTATCATGCAAAACCCCATTCCGCCGTCCCTCGTTAATTCAAGACCTCTTTCTATGACGTCTAACCCATTCTTTTGCTACGAATTTCTATCTTAATTGAGCCTTTGACTGATCGAATAAATGACCTTGCGGCCCTCCTTTTCAGTTTCCGAGCACACAGCAAAGGGTCAGAAAGGTCTAGGGAAGGCCTTGGACGTTGCAAAAATATAATATGTGCGTGCAAGAAGTTGAAGATCACCCAGAGAGCTTTCAATTCTTACTAATGCTGCAGTTCGGATTCGTGGAATTTCGACGTGTGGCGCAGTAGTGGCGCGTCATAGTTCAACACTTTTTTTTTTTCTCTCTTCTTCAGCGCGTGCGTGGGGAACAAACTGGTTGAAGCTCACTCGAACTCAACTAAAATGTTTATCATGACTTTCATATCCGGAGCAAAGTTCATGCCATTAGAGAAACTGTCTTTTAGAATGTCAGATACATAAGATTAAGAATCCATCAATTTAAACATGGAGGAACATGTGATGGAATATAACGTAAAACGGACGTATACCATGCATGAAGGGTAGCTCCTAAGACAGCTTATTTATTATTATAAAGGAAACTGTAGAGTGTTAGATATGAATAAGAATACAATAAAAAGGCATATTTTGAACTTCCCGGCTTCCTATTAGAACATAACGCCCCGTATCTTCGTCGTAGCATCTTCGTCAAATATCTAAGTGGTCACCTCTAATGAAGTTTATCTGCGAGGCTTCAAACAGAGAGTTCGAAACCCTGAAATTGAAGTTTTGGCAAGATCCGTTTGCGAGATTTTCTCGCCGTACCCTACCCTTTAGCGGAAATACGGCGAGTCAGTAAGTCCATGCCCCAAGTATCTCTTAAGCGCCAGAATATGCTCCTTCTTTATTTGCTCATGAAGAGATATCCTGTGTGACTATACGCTCATCAGTCTAGATTCGATAATTTTAAAAAAATCATAAAATGCATAAAACATCCATTGCAATATCGTTTATAACAGTTAGCATTTTTCAGTGAATGACTTGAGATAGGATTTTGAAAATGCAGCTTTATACGGAATGAGTAAAATTTTTAAGTACATAGATTAAACACAATTTATTAGATCAAAATTTTAAAACTGATATTAAGGGGGTTTATAGAAAATAATGATATAATGTATTTGGAGTTTTACTTCCACGCGTAAGTTATTCTCTCGCGAATGTAATACAAGCTCACAATGCCAAAATTCCGTAAAAGTACAAAACGATTGAACGATGGGGAACACGGAAAAAGATAGCTTTCAACAAAGTCATCGTCGTGGTTAAGTTAAAGTTTTAAGAGTTACCCATAGACCTGAATGTATGGAAATAACATATTGAACACTCATGACAACAGTATAGTGATTACATGGTTGTGTCAGAAATATTGATAAGCTTTCTTTGGTCTCTTTTGAATTATCTGAAACGGACAAAAATTGCGTGAGCCTAAAAATGTAAGAAATGGTCAATATCACTCATCTGATAAAATAAAAAATTTATCCCTAATATTTTGAGAGATCTAAATGTCAACAATTGTTTCTGATACAGTAACTAATTCCAACTTTCAAGAGGTTAGTAATAGCATACACGTCATGGCTTTTCCCCCCTTTGATTTGAGAATTTGCTGTCATATAAAAACCAATATGATTTCCTCTATTAAGCAAAGATATATTTATTTCCGAGTTATAACCATTTTCAATTTTTGCCAAGTGTTTTATGACAGTAGGCTTCGATTTTTTATCTTGATTTTCCTTGTTAAGTAACTAGTCCAGCTTTCTGCTTGATGTTGTGGCCTTAACCTTGAACTCTAGAAGTGACTCCTAACTTTTTTTCAAAGCTTCTGCAGCTGTAAGAAACCCTCTTCCCTCCGAAGTAAAGAAGAGAATCAAGTAATCTTTCTATCTCTGAATTCTATGAAGAACTGTTCCAAACAAATTCCTCGGTATTTTATCAGGAAAAAATAGGAGTCCGCCTGTTATTGCACGGTAGACGGCAAGAAAGGGTTCATTCTTTTCAAATGTTTTTTGACCTATTTTTTAAAACTAATGACGCACTCTTAACTTTCGCTCCACCTTGAATATGTTCTGCTTTGATTTGATACAGTCTTGTCTGTTTCTAAAACGTGTTTCGTTATTTTTATTATTATTATTATTTGATTGTTCTGCAGCGTCGTAAGTTTCAGTTCAATTATTTTCTTTCTGGTTAATCGAAGATATATCTTGCAGGTTAATGGGATAATTTGTTTATTTGATCAAAGAGATAAATCTGAATTTAAATGGCCGTGCGAAACGAATACAGGCAAAAGTACAGCTTGACCATTCAAACTACTTTAAATAATGGTTACGCAACTCTGTGTTCTACAAATCGCGCTATAGTTTCATTCGTGAAAGTGTCTGTTGAGAACGCTGAATTTATATTTCTTGAAATTACTTGACTCTTCCTAATAGCCTTTTACGGCACAGAATTTTCTCTTCAAAGTACTTTTAATAAATGGGTACCCAAAGCCGTGTCCTACAGATAACATTCTCCTGAGATATACTGCTCATTTGGGAAGTGTTCCATGAAAATCATATGTTTCCTAAAATTGCTAGAATCTTCTCTAAGAATAACAGACTTGCATGCCATAGCAAAATTTATTTTCAGGGCAAATTGAAGAACACCTATGCTATTAAAATGTTGCAGGAATGTGTAACGTACTTGAGGTGTGAACTTGTGAACTAGATGGCAAATGCTGTTTAACTTCGAAATCTTTTGAAGTTCCTTATTGCTATCTGGTATACAACTAGAAATCTCAGAACCTCTTCCTTCTTTTATAGTATGGATCTTCGTACGAAGTCCTGTTTCCTAAAAATGGAAGATTACCACCTTAACTACGGCAGACGTAAATATATGTTTCTCTAGGTCAATGCGTTTACTGCCCTGGAAAATATACACGTTTCTGCGAAATATCTACTTCTATTACCTTTTTCCAGCAGTATAATAAAGTCCGCCACTTTTGAATATACAGCTAGAGACTAAAAAAGCAAGAAATAATTACTGTCCTCAAACTTGGATGAGTTTATATCGTAGAATGGAATTGTTTGTGCCTTTTGTCGTGTTGCGAAAAGTAATAACAATAATATTTATAACAAACAAAAAAAAAAAATACGTTCGGAAATGTGGCTGTGAATCAGCTGATTATTCACCTTAACAGATGAATGTGAATGTGGTTCCAGTAATGAAGATAATGCATGAGGAGATGTGTTTAAAACTTTTATAATGTAATAAAGTTTTAAAAAATTATCAAGATAGTTTCAAGACAGTGGGACAGTTTTCTAATTTTGCTCTTCTGAAAAATAGAAAGCAAAATATACCGTGACCACGCTTCTTCGCCATGAAATGTGGTAATAGAAAGTTGATCGCTTCATATCGCTCCCCGGCAAGAAAAGTGACACAAGTAAAAAAAATAGCAATTTTGGGGTTATGTCATATGTATGAAGTGTCCCATCGAGCGCGAAACGCGACAAATCTCTACCTCTTAATTTATCCACCTGAGTTCAGTTGTGCCAGTTTTATTGTAATACTAGTTCAAGCTGTAGAGTATTCTTTAAGTTGATTTTTCTCAAATGCTGCATTTTTGAGTTGTCACTTTTCTTGCAGGGGTGCGATAAGTTGTAGTCAATTCGAGGGTAAAATCCACACTTGGTGAGATCAAAACATGTTAGCCTTTTAAGTGGTATTGTATTTAGAAAATGCTGTAAATTACGGCTTATACTTCGTGCCGTCTTAAGTTACCAATTTACTAGAGCATCATGAATTTGTGAGAGCATAAATAAGTATATCTGAGGCAGTATATATATATATATATATATATATATATATATATATATATATATATATATATATATATATATATATATATATATATATATATATATATATATATAATCCTCTCCGAATGTTCGTTTCTAGACTTGACTCTTTTTCCCCTGTGACCTGGGTGTCATTGATTTAGTAACAGTCGTTGGCCATAGTGTTCCTGCTGCGAACAACAAATGACTTATATTCTGAAATGGCAAAGTAATAGACAAGGTCAAGGCGTTTGTATACAGAAAACCGTAATGCAATGACAGTTTGAGCTTAAATAACTTAGTTGTTCATAACATTTACCCAAGGTCAACTGCGATTTAATGGAATTAGCAATTCTTTTCCAACGAAATATATTATAAAACTTTACAACTACAGCAATGAGACATAGAATCAAATAGTAC
Source organism: Dolomedes plantarius (assembly GCA_907164885.2). Lineage (NCBI taxonomy): Eukaryota > Metazoa > Arthropoda > Arachnida > Araneae > Dolomedidae > Dolomedes > Dolomedes plantarius. The sequence goes on from OU015498.1 coordinate 138,883,241, forward strand.
AGCACGAAATGTGTCTAAAATCAAGCTGGCAAGGTTAGAGAGCCTATTAGTCGGCTTAACTCGCAAAATAATTTCTGTTAGCAAATTAAAATATTATATCGAGGCAACTCTATTTAAAAGATAACCCCGAAACCTTTGTTTGAGCACCTCCAAATATATATGATAATTTTTTGTTGAAGATTAAGCGTGACATACGTATTATCTGAAGGAGGAAAATATAGCTTTACTTCAACACGAGCTGAGTAAACAAGTGGTTCTCAGCAACTTGATTGTTGGATTCCTACAATAATACACACACACGTACATATATATGTATATACATAACGTATAATCTCAACCTTTAATTTCCGACGTAGATTAACGAACAGAGATAGAGTTAAGGACAGCGAATATAAAATATTTTTTTAGTAATGTATGGCTGGAATTTTAACGAAGTTCTCGCATAAATATAATCATCCGAATTAAAGAAAAAATTGTACAGAGCTTTTTCAAGATGCATATTACTAAAATTCAAACATTTAAAATATTTTTATTGCTTTTATTTCATAAAATTGCATTTGAATTACATTTTTAATTAATAGAATGGAATGTGAAATCTATCCCTATACAAAAATTAAATTTAGAAAATGGGATTAATTTGTTGCATTTACATATCTGTTCTCGATATGAAGGAACCTGCGTCTATCGACCTTTTCTGACTCCCTTTTGTGGATATTTCAATAGATTCTCTTTCAGCGAGTTCCTTGACCCTCTGAATAGTCAGAAATAAGCAGTTATGCCAGATGATGGTTGACTGTATGAAGATTTGATCTGTTCGTGCATGATAATAAAAGGAAATAAAGAGATGGCAATATTTTCATATTATTTCGATGTAATTTGTAGATGAACTTTTGTGACTTCTGCTGCGACTGATAGTAGTATTAATAGTAGTATAACTAGAGAACCGATTTCTGGGTAGAATGTTTTTAAGAATAACGTTTTGAATGAAGCGATTTTTCATTGCATCTACGTAAACACATTTCCATTGTATTTCTTACTGAGCTAAGGTATTATTCGTTTCATTATACTTCTTATCGTAATGACTATAGAATAATTGTCTAGATATAAATCACTTTATGCTCTATATACTACTTCTGGGAGCTATCTCGGAGCCCATAAATCTTACGATAATTTTCGTTTCGCTACTTTTCATTGCATGAATACTTACTTGTACGGTTGATCAATGACTTGACCATTATAGATCAGAGTATCTAGAGTATTGGCCCGCGTTGCCAAAGATGGTGGATTGGATTTGTGCTCCTCCTGCCATGGTTCTTTTTTTTTTAAAGAGAAAGAAAAAATAGAATTAGATATGACAGATAGGGTTCTTACATACTATTTTAAGTGTTTGCAGTTGAAAAGCAAAAGCAGGCGAAAGACTACAAACATTGTAAATATCGTGGTGGCACGTTTCACAATCGCTATGGCGACCTTAATCTTTCGATACTTCAACCATGTGGGTCTGAACATGAATCAAGGACTGGTATGACACCAGTCCTTGATTTCGAAACCTCTGAATAATTCTCAAAGGCGAAACAAAAAAAGAGACAGAAAATGGGACATTCAAATCAGGGATGCAACCGCGATTATTTTCAGGGGGGGGGGGGGCATTTCTGTAAAAGGAATTTTCACTTTGAGGATGAAAATTTGTGTTGGATTAAACGGGTACCAAAGTTTTTTCTCTAAATGGGGAAGGGAGAAGAGAAAATTATGAAGGAGGAATTTTCATTCCTGATGAGAAGCCTGGAATCGAATTCTCTCTGCCAATTTTGAGGCTCTTGGGCTGAGTTGGTTTTAAGACCCCTGTCGTGGTTGCTCACCTCTTTGTTTTGAATACCTTTTTTTCTACTGATTTTCAGATTCCTGTAATTTTTTGTTTGTCCTAGTAGTACAGCCAGGATTTTTTTCTCGGAGGAGGGGAGCCTTTAACATCATACAAACAAGTGAAACAAACAACAAAACTTTTGATGCTTTAAGGCTCATATGTAGGGTTACTTTGAGGAGGTATCAACCTATGGCTTCCTTGCTGGGCTGCAGAGTTAATACCGGTTCTCGCACGAGTGAGAGTTGATCTTGTTGTGAAAGAATAGTTTAGATCCCACCTCACCATTCACTTTGTACAGTTTTTCATGTTCTCTCTTCGTAAGATCATTGGCATTCGGGATAGGTTGGTAACGCTTTCTCTGCACAGTCTATATAAAGTAAATAAACGGAAATCATATATTGCTCTCTGTATTTCTATGGGGTAATTTTGGACTGAATGTTTTCGACAAAGAAACAACGAACTGTCGAGGGGATATGAAACAAAAACTAAAATTCATCCAATCACGACTCTTAACATCCACACCCTACTGCAATCCGAATGCTCGCTTCATGCACAATCCAAGGCGTCAACTCGCCAGCTGCCCCAGAAGCGAAAAATGGACCCGCCCAAAAATCCTGCCAGAACAATAGACAAAGGGAGCGGCGAGAATCAGAAATTAGGCCTGGAAGAAGACCCCCTGGAGGCAATTCCACCATCTTAAGAGGTGGATTTTTCCCATCTTCAGTTGACATAAGTTGATGGCAATCTCTTATCAGATTGTGGAAGATGTCATTGTTATTGCTGATTTATTGCATTGTCCGTTAAACATGACTTTCTCTTTGGTGCTTTCACGTTCAAATCGGGTCAAACGAATTAATATTCTTGAACAACCACTCGTGGTCTGTTTGTGATTGGAAGCTGTTTTTCCAACCTGTACCACTTATTTTACTGGATTACTTATTTTACCCGTAATAGTCTCATTTCCTGAGGTTCTCGGGGAAATTATCCCAAGTCCTTTTCTGATTTCCCATTTCTGGACAATCATTTATTCGAACTCTTAAACACTGAATTTAAATAACGGACCCACAGAGCAACCCCTACCTAAAGGTATGCACTAGTTGCGCTGCCTCTAACTGAGCATTTGCAGTCCCAACGAGTGCATGATTTGTACGCGGCATTTCTATGTTCAGTATTAGAGTAGTAAAGGCAGGTGGGGGGTTCATAACCCCCTTCCCCTCGAAATTCTGATCATTCCTACAATATAACAATGTATTATCTAAAAATTGGATCTAAGCGCCCTCAGCCCTCCAGACTCCCGAGTAAGTGTTCTCTGGATACATCCCTGTATGGGCGACTTTATTACTTAATATTCTTTCAACTGACTTTCTTCAGAATCATTTCAATTCAACACGCTCTTCTTGATTCGTAGATGTATTTTCTTAAAAGAAGTGTCTTACCCTTTCCCTTGGGTAGAGCATCAAGAAAGTTTAGTTGGTTCTGCATTTTTCCTCCTATAGACAGTGGTTGAAAAATGAGGGCAAAAGTAATAGTTAACCAAGCCTAACTGCAAACTTTTGTATTCAGGAGGAGTTTTGTGGGATAGGTAAAAGGAATATCTCCCTGTGTAAATAAACCGAATTTTTTGTTCGAGGTAGTGGTAAATCATGGGGTTTCATTAAAATTAATTAATGTTTGTTTTACTAGACACCAACATGTCATAGCAAATCTAAAATAATACTCGATGTTTTTTTTTCTTTCCCGAAATGTTACTTTAATTTAAAATTTATTGTAGTACATAGAGAGGGACTGTTTTATATTTTTGAAAGGATTGGAAATTAATTCTTGTCTCCTTTCCGCATCTATTAGACGTTGTTTCCTAAACATTAATCCAATGTATTCTTTAAGATTTTTTCTACTAAAAAAGGTAAGAAATTTGGCTTCAAAATTCCCCTTTTTTCGCATGGCATTAGGAGAATCGATAAAATTTTCTTTGCATTAACAGTATTTTCATAAACGCGTGTTAAATATATCAAAACTTTCCGTCGCTTTGATTTTTAAAAAAAAACTAACCTCACAAAGTCTACAGTAAGTCACAATGTAACTATTGTGGTATTAGTTTGATTAAAAAAAACCAATTTCACATAGAAGGAATGAAATTATTTTCCGATTATTTATGCTGATCTGTTTTATTTATTGATTTATTTTGTAGAAAATGCTATTTTCCATTGTTATCGTCAAAGAAAAATATAAATTGAATCTCATGCTATCTCTATAACAAAAAAGGATACATTTCTAGGATTCAATTACTCATTTACCCCTTTTGTAACTTTTTTCCAAATTTACATAATACCGAAACAGCGCTGTGCTTGAATCGTGGTACATTGTTGAAGGGAATTCGCATAAATTTAAAAATAATTTATATTGTAGATATTTAATGAATTAATTCTTCAAAGATTGGAACAAAATTTGTTTTTTAATGAAATTGTGTCTCAAGTTCAATAAACTCTAGTATTAGCTTTTGTGAAATAGAAAAAACATTAATTTTTTAAGATATGTGTCGCTGTTTACATTCTCTATACTATTTTATACGGAAGCTATTTGCGTAACCCAGATTTTTTTTTATTATTATCACTAAAAGATATGCTGAAATGTTGTTCTTTGTACGCCTTAGTTTAAATTGCTTTTTTCACTTCTAAACAACCTCCAAAAGAAATACCGCGCTCTTCAAATTCTGTAATAATTAGGATAGAAAACAATCCTCTCTTAAAATCGAGAATAATTACTGAGAATTTCAAAAAATAATTACACTTTCTTCATTTCCAACCGCATCGTGTTTCGCCAGGTAAATTAAAGGGAATAAGAAATTATGACTTTCGGTAGATTCTTTAATATGCTTTATTCTTGTCCAGCATACCAATAAGTCAAGAGAAGGCAATGCTCTTGCTTGATTTACTGACATCTGAAGGCAATACAATAACGAATGATGTGACTGACTTACATACTCGAACATAACACATGTACAGGGTTTTTAAAGATGCGAATATAATCTACCAATTTACTAATTTAAGTCTTTGTTTTGTGTATACGTTGATTTCAACTTTTCACACTTAGCAAAACAAGTTACAATTCATTCTTGCAATTACAAATGTGCAACATTTTAGACATTATTCATTAAATTAAAACATTTTAACACATCGTTGACCGGTTAAGTAAACTCGTAGTTTTACAAGCAAATGTTGAAGACAATTTAGGATAAAGAAAGTCATATTGAAGAAATTCTTGATCAACTGGACATTGCTTTGCTTGAAAATTACCTTTACTTTGACCTGAATGAGTTTCTGGCAAATTCTCACATTTTATCTTTTAAACTTGGAATCTCAGACCTCCATATAAGGAAAACAAATTTTAGGAAATGAAAATGCCGCACTTTATTCTAAAATTGAATGAAGTGCTGTTGAAGTTTTGACTTGCGTACATTTCGATATTTAAGGTTACGTTCGGAGCCAATTTAAAAAGAAAATCATTTTTTAAGGGATTTTTTGGCCTTTTATGGTAAAATAGCACTTAAAAATTAAAAGAGGAACAAAAACTTACCTGTAAATACCATACTTTTTTATAATTGGTCAATTTGAAGTAATTGTGAATGAAATTAGCTAAAACGCCTATCACTCTGCACAGAATTCTAATGCTACTATCTTAATTTCCTTCTCACATATGATACATATGACAGTTATCTTCAAAATGACCCACAGTCTAAGAGAAATTTTAAAATGCAAAATTAATACACAATTTTATGTTCCAATATGAAAATTTTCCCTGATTCGTCATTCCTTTCCTTATAAAAAGACCCCAAATAAAAAAGTGTTTATTATACATCAATTATTGTGCGTCATTTCCTTAACAATAGCATCTAAAACATTTCCTGAAAATTTTATCAATTTATATACATTATTATGTGAGAAATCATGATAACGGTAGAGAACATAATTCTAAAAAAGCATAATTCTGAGAAAATCGCATTTAAAGTTGTTTGTCACTTCAATTTTATAGCAGAAGATGTTTTTTTAAATAGCTATAACTCTGCTAAATGATGTAGAATGAAAATCAAAAAGGTTTTGAAAAGAGAAAAGATTGAATTACGATTCTTTGAAAAAATGAAATTGACCAAAATAGTCAAAAAATGGCATTTTTAATGTATGCAGTCACCTTAAGTAAAACTGCCGGTCAAAAATGTGTAAAATTAGGCAACTTGAGAAATATTTTACAGAAATTTTAAATCTCAGTAAACATTTGTTGAATTAATTTAATTATCCGTACAGAATTAAATTTTAATAGCAGGAAGAATATAAAGTTATATTAATAAAATAAATTTAATTCAGAGATTTTTCTCAAACTTATTTCAAGAAATTCTAAAAGATAACAAACCATTCATTCACAAACATTTTGCATTTTACAGAGTTTAATGTATGAAAATTTGCTCGACTGAAGAAATGATATGCCACTGACTTGCCTCGTGAGGAGTGGCGAGCTCAACAGGTTATTGAAGGAAGGGTAGAATTAATTTTGGTCTTAAACGAAAGATTGTAATCTGTAGAATTGTCAAATTTGGTTTTTGTAACCGGAATTTCTATTAATGAGCAATAATTTACAATTAAAAATTGATTTCTGCGCATGCTCAGTGGCATGTTTAAATCTGGCTTAGAAACTTTTTCTGCGCATGCTCAGTGACATGTTTAAATGATAAATACTTTTATTCCGAGGAGTCTCTCTAGATCTCTCTCTGCCATTTTTATTTTTATGATAATTATATTTGTGAAATATAAGATTAAACCTGATGGAAATTGTTTATTTCGCACTGTTTAATTAGCGATAATTTACTATTTTAAAAAAATTGCTTTCTGCGGACGCCTAGTGACATTTTTAAATCTGGCTTTAGATATTCACTAAGCACGAGGCCGATTAAACACATTAATTTGTTTCTGCGCATTATTATGATTTTCAGCATTTGGCAATGATGTGTTGAGTATAATTTGTGTATTAGTAACATTTATTTACTATCCAGCCGTCATGTTTTGACGGGTACGAACTAGTGTTTAACTATTTTAAGTGTTTGCTTACTCGACTAAATTCATTCCTCTTAGGGCCTGTTCACATAGAATCCGTCAGCATGGGCGCTACTCGTATTGACATTTTAAACCAATTACAATCCTTAATTTCGTGGCTAATCGTTTGGAGGTTTATTTAAATACTAGCTGAAAACCCGCGCTTCGCTACGGAGTACAATGAAATTAAATACAACGGTCAATGTATGCAATTAATTCCAAAAAAAATAAATATATATTTATAATAAATACGACGATCAATGTATACAATTGATGTAAAAAAAACTACATATTTATAAAAAAATCGTAAGGGATATTTTTATAGACAAAATAAAGTCCAATCGTCTTCCGCATTAGCAAGAAAAAAATATTTTTTTGTCTATTTTTTGTTTTGTTTTTGCACGTGACGATAAATTTATTTAAAGTACCAGAAAAAGAAATCACGTGATCGGCATTTAATAAATTAAATTCTAAAAATTAATCTTTAAAAATTCACCAAAAATCAGGAAATGGAGGTAAAAATTCGAAAAAAATTTCATTTTGAAGGAATTTTTATGATCTTTCTCGTGATATAAATTTTATAACCCTCAATGTATTATTTTAAATACAAACGTAAAAAAAGTTTAAAAAACAGCTTAAAAATTTAATTTTAAAAAATGTAAGAAGAATTTTTTAAAAATCTTTCTTGGTGCACCCCTACACTATTAGAAGAATCGCCATGCAAAATTTCAGCCCTTTAGGTCCAGCGGTTTGGTCTGTGCGTTGTATGTCAGTCAGTCAGTGAATGAATGAATGAGTCAGTTACGGAACTGTTTTATATATATAGATGAGAGACGCTGGCGGATTCTATGTGAACAAACCCTTACTAGTACAGCGTTTTTTACTAGTACGCTGTACTATTATTTGCCTTACCAGTACAGCAAATTAAGGGAACGTTTAAAAATGTGGCGGCCTCGTCAATCGATAGGTGATGTTTTCAAACTAACATACTTTTCCTAAAGTATTCAGGGTAAAATTAATCGTTAGGATAATCGTATTTCTCCTAATCAATCACATCACACCGTATCATTTAAATTCCTCCGTGAGGAAAAAACGATTTCCCGCAGAAATCCCCATGCATACAGTGCTGCCAAGTGTATCCGGAAATACAAAACGCAATCATGTATGTGTCCTTGAGAAAGAAAATCCGATTGTAAGTTAGATGAAATTACGAGATTGCTTTGATAACAGTTTTTATATGGCGCGGTATTTTAATATGGCAGTTTAGTGAGACAGGCTCAGCGAGAACGCATTTTAAGTTAAAATAAAAGAGTATTGTGAATTTTTAAAAAATCTTATCAGTTTAGTAAGCATTAAGTTTAGAAAACTTTTCTGCGTAGTTTTGAAAACTATTCAGAAGTGTTCTTGTTTTAAATTAAATATAGAAATAAATAATCTAACAAGATAATATTACAGGAAATAAGAGGTCATGGGGAGGGGGGGGGAGTTTTTATTCTAAAATTTAAATTATGAAATTTTTCTTTTATAAATATTGCTGACGGAAGGCCTGCAAAATTGCTTTCAGCAAAAAAAGTAGAATAACGCAGGCGGCCTTTTCTACCGCTTCATTTTTAATTGAATTTCTTGAATCTGAATTCTTTTCGAAATGCAAAATTGAAAAGCAAATAACCGTCAATTCAATGGGAAAATTTTTCGAAAATGCGGAAGTAAGATTTTAAAAATTGACGTCAGGCAATAGCTTAGAACTTAGATTCATATTCAGAGTTATTTAATAAGCATTATAGTTTGAAACCAGTCATTTCGACTGAACAGTCCTGTCTTAAAATCTGTAAACTGATTTGAATATGTTTAACCGATTATTTATTGTATCACTGAGAAAGAAAAAAAAATTTGGAAGTCCAATGTCCTTAAAATAAACTAATCTAATGTTTAATAGACCATAGCTACTGCAGTTAACGTTCAAAGCATCAAATGGATACACTTTACAACCTTTTTCTGTGTCCTAAATCATATTACTATCTTTACGGCTATCATTGATTAATTTCCAGTGCGACGTCGGAAAACATGCCTTCCGTTCATAAACACAGATTTATTACCATTTACAAGCATCGGTAAAGAAATGAAAAAAATGCTTTTTTTTATCTGATAGCAAAATTTTACATTCTGGGATTATATTTTAAGGTAACGGCGTAGGTTCAGGGCCGATAGGTGGTTTATAGGGAGGAGGGGAGGGGGGGGGAATTTAAAACTTAATTTCGTTGTCCTGTGGCAGGGCCAGGATTTGATAGTATTAGGGCCTATACACATAGAATCCGTTAGCGTTAGCGTTACTCGTATTGACATATTTTAAACCAATCACAGACGTTAACAATTTCGTGGCCAATCATTTGGAGGTTTGTAATTGGTTGAGTATATTTCAATACATTCAACCAATAAACGCTGTAACGCTGGCGCTGGCGGTTTCTAAGTGAACAGGCTCTAAAAGAGGATTCGTTTGCGCATATTTAAGTCTTCAAGAGTTGTACAAGTTTATCACGTGAATACAATACGTCAAAAAATGCATACCATAGTCGTCGCCCCCCCCCCCCCTCCTTTCAGAAAAAAATTAGTTTTCATTTGAATCAGTTATTAAAGCAAATTACAAATGAACAAAAAGGAATTAAGAATTCTTTGAAAACAACCGCTTTAGGATTCCCTGTGTTTTCGAAAATATTTCAAGAGGAATGGAAATAAAGATGGCAGCAAGATATCAAAAAGCGCCACACATCTGTAAGCGCTCACGACCTATATGAGCATGAATGGCGACATACTTCCCTCAGCTAAAAGACAGTTACTGCTTAAACAACCAATGTGTAGGTAAAAGCTATGAATTCCATCTGTCGCGATTGTAAGGTTTCTTTAATAACTTACGATACGCGAAAGGGCATCATTGGCTTTCAAAGTAGGAACGTTTCTGGAATGTGTTAGATAGTTTTAGGTGTTTTAAAGAAACTGTTGAAACATCTAAACCTCTTAATATAATTTAAATAACTTGCAATGCTTAAAAGCATCTCTTGCATAAAAATAATAAGAAGGGGCAACTTTACTATGAAATATTTCAGCTTATTTTATTGCATCTTCCTTGATTTATCCCAAATTATGATCATCTGCCAAGATTTTGTGTCTCTGTCCATTGTCCCAAACCTTAAAAATCGCTGATGATGGAAAAATTCTTGTAAAAGGCATCCTGAATTTTTGCTTCAGTTATGCCTTTCTACTGTCATGGAATGGTATCTTCTAGATTTTTCTTTTCTTTTCAATTGTTTGTTTTACTGAACTGAAGTAGGTGTGAACTAGGCAAACAAAAGTTTACGAACAGTTTGTTCCCATCCTTTTCGTTAGGAAGTGTTTCAATCATGTTTCAACTCCTACGTGAATCGCCTTCTGTTTGCGATTCTGCAGTTCAGCAAAGTAGAGGAGCAAATAGCTACCGAACATAATACTTTAGAACATTGGTTCCCACTGTGTGGTACGCACCAGCCCATTTAGGTGTACTCGAGAAATATAAATAATGGCAGGAAAAGATACATGTGTCATCAGTAATGAAGTTATTATATAATCTGGACTGAATTAACTCGAATTCGTTGAATCTTTAAATGGAACTCAAATTTGATTATTTGCCTATTTATTAACAGTTACAACATAAAAAAAACAACATAAAAAGTTGGAAGTGGTACTGGGCAAATATTTTGTTAGTATTTAAGGTACAATTAATGAAATTGGTTTCCAGGAGGTCAGCAGATGAAATGCGGTAGGACACCGCTGCTATAAGGAGAAATAAGTGTATAATTCCCGGAATAAGCAACTTGGATATCTTATAATTTAATTTCCCCAGAATTTCAATCTGTTTAGTTAATATAATAAACAATATAAACCTTGTTTCAAAAGGCATCGCAGAAAATGCCAAGCACGTCACTCAACAACCTGTATTCTCTGCATCCAAGCTGTTTTAATGCCTCCACGTGCGGCATTTCCTCGCAATTTTGCTAGATCAGTCACCTCTGCACAAGCTAAATTCGGGCATGATTCACTGAGATCGCCTTCCCTGAGAAAAACCCGGGCACCCACACTGAGCTCTTCCTGTTGGAAAATGTGTAACATCTCTCAGAGGGTAGGCTACGAAAAGTGGGCGACCTTCACCACACCAAAACTCGCGCACAGTCTGTTTGGAATATCAAGGACCAGTTTTTCTTTTTGAATCTCTTTATTTTGCGTGTGAATGCCGAAGAATGGCACTGGGCGAAGTAGGAAGTGCGACAGAGACGAAGAGAGGAGAGGGGGGGGGGGGGGGAGAAGATATCTAGAATTCATAATTTGTTGGAAAGGAATTTTGTGACTTATCTACAAGCAGACTTCGTCCAAAAGTTTTTAAAAGGCACCATCTCAAATACTTAAATTAATACTTAAAATGAAAAATAATTAATAAATATATTGTCAGAAAACTTGTTTATAACTCTCAGCTTAGTTATGTGACTAAACTTACAGTGATCTTTTATTTACACACATTATTCGGTCGTTTCAAGTTCTGAACGTAAGATACGCGTCTTCAATGTGAAACTCGGAAAAAAAATCTTTTTTTATTATTATTATTATTTATTATCAATGCATTTTAATGTTACATACGAGCTGAGTTGCTTCTGGCTGTCTAATTTAACAACGAACAAAGCTGTTGTTCAACTTTCGTAAAAGGATTCCAATTTCCTTCTTAAAGCCAAACAGCAAACCAAGCACTGTCTTGAATTGAAAGTTCTAGCCATTAACAAGTCATTAGGGACATCACTCGCATTGCTCTTCTGCCAAAAGGTAGCTGTGAACTTGCTTGTTATTTCTGAAGCAGTTTTTACTTCATGATCGGGGAAAGTGAAATTTTAGCTGACTTCGCCGTCGATATATTGAACCTATCTGATATACTGAGTCGATATATTGAGCTTTATTTTGGCGAAAGACTTGTCACCATGATTTCCTTATACCCTACGCCCCTCACTTTTAGATACTCTTTCTTCGTACCTTTTTTAAACAGTCTTCTCGAAAGAAATTATTTAAATTAAATCTTAAAGTGAACGAAATAAAAACATAGACCATGAAGTTATTTCACGGAAACTTTTTTGTTGTACTTAAAAGGAGCATAAAAATAATCTTAGTTTAAGGTTGTTATGTACTAAGAAAAAAAATCTTATTTCCCTTTTCCTCTACTTGCAGACTCTTGTGGTGGGAGGAGTCCAGTTAACAGTTCGAGAATTCCAACCCCCTTAGGATTGACATTTTGAGGGATTGTAATGGCTCTCTCTCTATAGGGGGGTTAAGCGCTGCCCCCAAATTTTTTATTTAAAATATATTTTTGTCAACTATTTACAGGTACATAAATGCTGATAATCAAATAAAATTGGTATTGTCAGATAGCCTGAACTTTTCTGCAAAGCGCTACAGGATTCATTTTATAAATTTCGTCCACCGAAGGAATTTATGAGCGTTTAAAACACACTATACCAGATTTTTCCCCGAATAATTTAAATTAAAAAATATTATTGCATAGTTTTTAAAAACGAAAAATGTACACAAATGTAAAATTTCTTTCTCTATGATGGAGTACAATTAAAAAAAAAAAAAATCTTTGAATCCAAGTCGGCAATCCGTGGACAAATTTTCTCCATAGGTCAACATTGAGGTGAGCGAACCCAATGGGGTTAGTACATAGCAGCCCTAATCGTGACCACACTGTGTTGTACTTTGTCGAGAGTATGACACAGTAGGGTACAAAAAAGGGAAATACGTTCTCATGACACAGAACATATTACCCTTTTTCGAAAGTTCAGGATTAATTTGCAGGGTAAATGAATGGATCATATTTTTGTTTCATAATTTAAGATAAAGCTTCCTTACTGCCTGTAGAGAAATGTAAGTTAAAATTTTACCATTCTTTATAATCTTCGTGAAGTCATTCTTTATAAGAACAGGTCCATTTAAAAACAAAACATTGCATTTTGGGAACAAACGAAATAATTCTGCAAGTTACCAAAGGGCATATTTTATTGAAGACTTGTAAAATTCTACTGTAGAACTCTTCAGTAGTTTAGTACATTTATTTTGTCTACTTCGTTTTTTATACCTTTATATCCGTACTCAGTTATTAATTTTCAAGTGAACTACCTCCTGGGTAATTACCTCGCATCCATTTTCCAGTTTCAAAATTCCTTATGGAAAGTTAACCTTAATTTGTCGTGAAAGAATGACCTTATGACATCAATTGTTCATCAAATCAGCAGTTCACAAACAAGTGATACATGTGCATTTATCTATTTTTTTCATGGCATTAATTTACATTACTTTTTGTTTCCAGAATAATATCTGTAAAAGAAGAACCGGATGATGATGGCCCAACTGTTGTCGTCACGACCAATCAAGCTCCTTTACCTTCAATATCGGAGGAGAATTGGAGGAACTATTACAACCAACCCCTCGTGGTACTTAATGGAGGTACTGAGGAAGGTGTTAATACCATTTACGAATACAAGTTGCCATCGCTCGCCAAGTTTGGCAAAGGACTGGTCGGCAAACTCCCTGCAGCCATATGGAGGTTAGTAAATGACTGTTTTTAATTTTTAACGAAGTCGAAGGAGTTTAATTACTGTAATCATTACAAGATGGGGGGGGGGGACATAAAGCTATCAAATTTTCAAAAATGATGTCTGCGAGCTGGGTTCAACGACATTACGTGACTAGTGCTAGCTTATTGCGGCCTCTGAGCCATGAATAAGCAGTAGTGTTTTTAGGATTGAGGGAAAGCTCAGAAAAAAATGCCCTTTTTTTTCACGTCTAATTGCACACGAGTATTTATACAAAGATAAAGAAAAGGGAGAAAACTCATTCTCTGAGAGTGCTTAAAATTGTTTTAAGTCATGAAATTTTTTTTCGAATTATTTCGGATTTTTTTAAATGGATAAGTAGCTTTTATAATCTTTCTATCATTAAGAATAAAAAAAACAGTTAAAATATTTTAAAAAGGGCTTCTTTGCTTTCGAAAACTATGCATAGAATTTTCTATAACCTATACAGAACTTTTTTTTGTTTGTTTTTTGGGGCTAATGTCCGTGGGGAGCTGACGACATTGCACCCCAGTCCGGTGTAATATGAATAGAAGGAAATAGAAACACACAAATAACAGAAGAATTTTATTAACAAATGATGGCACCCGCAATGGACGATGGGTTGCAGCTCCCCTTTCTAGGGAGCTCTTCCTTTTGCAGGCGGAAGACTGACCGGTTTCCCAGAATACAACTATGTCTTATGCGGGAATCGAACCCGCGCCCCCGGCGTGGCAGGCTGATGCCTTAACCACTTAGCCACTGGGCGACAGAACTTTTCTAGTAACCTTTATGAACATAGTGAGAGTACTGAAAACGATAAGACAGCTTACACATTTTAAACATTTTCAGCCAGTGATACAGTATTCAAAACAGTTGGTGGTTTCCTAAACCCGTTATCGCGCAAAATTCCCCAAATCATACATTGCATCTCACTAAGTACTCGGAATCAGTAAAACAGTTTCTCTTGGATCTGTTGTCATATTTTGAATTATTTTTGGACATATTGGCGATAAAGGAATTCATTCTGACCTTAACATGTAATCTATGCTCTAACTCGGTGGTTCCCAACCCCCGGACCGCGGACCGGTACCGGTCCGTGGATCAAATGGTACCGGGCCGCACAAGGGACATTAAATTTTTCCATTTTATTTACTGTGGTGTATTTCTCTCGGGTTTGTGCTAATTTATACCTTTGTAACAGAAGAAATCTTGTAACTATTTTAAATTAGTTTATTGTTTATTAAGCATTTCAAGATTGCAGTCATAAAATTGAAAATAAATGCGCTTTCCTGAAAGAAAGAAAAAAAAACGAAACAAATAAATAAATACGAGTTTTTTATTGAACAACAAATAAACGTAACGTCATTTATACATCAAAATTATAACAACATCAATTATTAAATCAAACCAATCAAAAATATAAACAATCAACGTCCTCCCTCAGCGGGCCGTGGTAAAATTATCAAACTTTGACCGGTCCGCGGCGATAGAAAGGTTGGGGAGCACTGCTCTAACTCATTCTTTAGGATAAAAATGACGTCACATCTCAATTCAGTGAAGCCTAAAAGTATATTTCGACTAAGTTGAAACAAATACATCCTAATTTTTTTCTTATAACCTACTTTCCCAGTTCTGTATTTTCAACCTGACTCTCTATATAGAAATGGAAATAGGGATTGATAGAACGACCAAAATATAATTTTTGTCGGAGTACTTTTTTTATTTCAGATATGTTATTTCTTTTCATATCTGTAAACTTAAAAGCACCATGTCGGTGTTGCACATCCCTTTCTGGAAAAAACCGTAAGATCTTTCATGCATTGCATGAAGGTAACCTTTCTGGAATCACTTTTTCCCCCCACTCTACAGCATTCATTTTCCTCTATTGTTGCAATCGTGTCAACCAGTTTTGTAACAAAAGTATATTTCCCCCTTTTTTCTTTTTTTTTCCTTATTTGACTTGTTTCCTTTTTTTTTAATTCCAATACCTGTTGGATCGTTCAGCACTCTTTGGCGAGAAAGGTTTTAAAATTATAACCATTTTCTCTAATCATAAATATATCTTTTGATGGCAAGCAGAGAAAACTTAGCAAGAAATCGAGAAATACTTTTAAAGCGGACCTTATGCAGATAGCTTTTGTTATTCGAGACTAAAATGCTAGCTAGAGGTATCATACCGATTATTTTAATATGAAGAGAACAAAACCGGAGAGAATGAAATTAAATTTAGATATACCATGCAGTATACATATACACGTACTTGTTAACCTTATAAACTACAAAGTTGCAAAATCTCGGGTAGTGTCAGATATTTTGAGACATAATAATCCAGAGGATTTCTTTTTGAAATATAAATACTAAGCTATCGGGACATCAGTGACAATGCGAATCTCTTGTTACCTTTACCTTAGTTTCAGTTAGATCTATGAAAGATCTCTTAGGCCAAAGTAGACTACAATATTTCGGAAGGAGTAAGGACAGAGAAGATGCTTAGCGTTGCCAAATAAATGATTTTACTGAGGAATATTTTTCAACTTTCCCCACTACGTAGTCAGAGAGAAATTTTGAAAATAGAAAACTATGAGTAAAGTGAAGCACTTATTTCTTTTGTGAAAAATGTTCTAATTTTTTAAGCAGCATATTTAAGCACATTTTTCCACAACGCTTTAGATTCCAAAAATCCTATCATGTGTGCTAAGGAGAAAAATTTAAACATAATAGAAGAGGTGCAGGTTTAAAATAATTAGTTAATAACAAATCTTTAATATTTTTATTTTGTAAAATAGTAGGATTTATTATTATCTGTAATCTATTGCGAATTTTGACAAAAAAAATATTTTTACTGTAGGGACGTCACATAACTTATATTAAATGGTTTAACTTTCGGAGGATCATTTCATTTGAATTTTTTTTTTAAATTGATATATATCGGAATTATATATTATTTTAAGGCAAATCACGGCTACAAATTAAATACATTTAATCTTTAATTTGTCACCCTAACATTCTGTAATCTTTACTTAAAATTCAACATTTATTTTTCTCGATTAGCTCTCTACATGAACATCGTTCAACTCGAAACAAGTGTTACCCGAAAAAATTAAACACAGAAAAAAAAAATCTAAATTACTTCGAAGAAGCTCACTGGAATATCCCAAGGGTCTTCAAAAAGTCTACGAGTTCCGTAATTAATTGGCCAACTGTCTTTTAGTTGCGTTTTCTTTCTTTTGCTTAAGTTGCTAACCAGAGAGCAATCAAATTGCATCCTTCTCTTTCCAGCTTTATTCGTAGATTTTCCTTGTACTGGTTAACAAAAAATTAGTAGAATTTGAAGTTTTCTGTTTTTGTTTTCTGTCGAAGCTAAAAGTTTTTCCTTCAAGTCGGACAGAAATCTGTTATGTGCGCTTTTAGATTGACGGGGAAATAAAATAATGCAAATATTTAACCGGGAGACGAAAATTTCAAAATTTAACTCACTCCATTGTTATCTGCATATTTTCTGATACGCCTAAATGGGGAAAACAGGAAGTAATAATTACAAGATAAAAAGAACTTTTATATACCATGTTTTTAAATTTTCTGATGAATCATATAAACTTGACAGTTCTATGTATTAATGAATACTTTTTAAAAATTTTTTTGATTAATTATCCCATCAAGTTGAAAGAAAATAAAGTTAATTGGAAGTTAACTCGCGTTTAACTTTTCGTTACCGTCCCGGCCGATAGAGGGCTGCACCAGTCTACAAAACAAAATTAACTGAAAATAACTGAAAATTAATTTAATTCTGCTTAAAGATGGCTAAAAGTATTAAAATAATGTATTGTCATCGTGTTCTGAACTATTCTAAAAGTTTCAAATGTCTAGCTAATCGGGAAGTTAGTTAAAAATCGATTGCAAGATTTGGACTGGACAAACACACAAACAAGAAAGCGAGTTAATAAAAACATGTAAAAAATTAAGCAACGGGACTAACAAGTTTTAGCGAGAAAAACTCTCAAATCGTTCCTAGATAAATCTGCAACCTGGGAATTCAAACAGTTCCTACTATGTACATTTATTTACCTCATTTTGAATTTTTTATGGGGTCAAATAGGGTTTATTTTAAAATTATCTGGACTTTAGCTATATACTTCTGTCTCGTAACTTTAAATTCTGTACGTTGAGACTGACTTGCAAGTGCAGTGTCCATCACTAATTATGCTTGACTATTACTTTAAAACTTTCTCTCGATTATATGGGTACGTCAAATTGTATCATTGAAAAGAACTGCCAGACAGTTTATAATTTTACCATCTGAAATCAAGTAAGTGTTGTCTCCATTCTTTACTCTAAGGCTTATGTTAAATCGTATAGTAATGATCTCCAAATATCCAGTAGAATTATGAGACACTATTTGCTTTTTCTTTCTTGGTTAACAGCCAATAAGTGTGAAATAGTTGTTTTCTAAGTTTTTAAAACGTTGACTACAAAGCTAAGCTTTTGGAAACCAGTCCCTGACCCTCAACTTTAGTTAGTTACATTTTCTAGAAGTTAAGTGGGAATACGTCCATATTCTATAACAATAAAAGTTCATTGTCATATGTTAATAATATAAAGCATCCTTCTCGTAGTAGGCTTCTGACATAAAATCTATTACGCTGAAACCAGTTACGAAGTAATTCGTACATTAGTTTTAGAAGAATGCAACCATCTACAAGTATACTTGTAATGGGCCTCCGTGGCAAACTTTCAATAACAAGTTATCTCGTAGAAAACAGTAGACCGTTTAACCACAGTGGTTCTCGTAGAAAACAGTAGACCGTTTAACCACAGTAGTATGTTTGACGAGTCAGATTCGTTGTGTATTTTTCTGCGATAAAGTGAAAAGAATTTCTTAAAATTAAATCGGTCAAGGGGGGTAACTTTGTTATGGCTTGCGATGTCATGATGTTATGATTCAGATCTTTGAAATTTTTATCTGGGCCATACTTATTAGAAGTGTTAAGATAATCAAAGCAGGAAATGTATCATTAACCGATTTATGAGAAAACTATTCCTTTGTCATCAAAATCCATCTGTCACAAAATTAAAAGAAGATTCTCCAAATTTGAAAACAAGTCTTTTCCAGGATATCGAAGCACATTGTTCATATATATTGAGATGTATAGTTGTTTTTGTTTCTTTCAAGCAGTTATTGTAATGGACAACTCTAAAAAACAACCCTTATCTGCCATGCTATTCAAAAGTTTTCATTTTCAAAAATTGGAAATTTTATCCGGCAAGTTAGCTTTTTTTGATAATAAGTTAAATAAAAATGCAGAAATTCTCTTTATTGGTGCTTTTTAATATCAACTGCTCACTGTGGAAGCGTTAAAATTTTATTTGAAACATTAAGGAATCAAAATGTAAGAATTTTTTTTTCCCAATGTACGCGCAAAAACATCGCCAATGACTAGTATTTTGCCAACATGTATTGCAAGGTTAGGGTAAGATTATCTTTCAGATGATTGCTCTCGTCCTTTTTTTTTCTTCCTACTTTCTTTTTCCACTCCCCTTTCTTGGCCCCTAAGAATCTTCGCTATTACGCGGGATGTAGGAACTCAGAGCGAATAATAACAGCAAATAAAATAAAGAAAGAAAACGTAATCTTACGTGATGGACTCTGATGGGCCTCACTTCTAATGGACATAAACTGCCAGCGACGAAGGACAAAAAACCCTAGAGGCAGAAAAAAAATGTGAGGTCGCGAGGTTGTGAAGGTTAGTGCTGGTGGTGTTACGCCACTGCGGTGAAAGAGTAGTGATATACGAAGCGAGGAGCTGGGTTGCAGGAAATTCTCGCCAACTGACCTCCGTAGATGACTTAACGAAGAGGATAGCAATGGTGTTCTTGTAATAAAACGAGAAAGAACTGCCTTTGCCACAGGAATTCCATACATGTTCTCAGTAAATCCACGAGTCATAAAGCCTGCTTTATCTGGCATGAAGATCTTGGGAAAGAGATGGTATGATTCAAAGAACATGGATTTGAAATTTAGACCTTAATAAGAGTATATTTTTCAAGGTTTTGTATATGATGCCACGGTGAGCCCAGCTTTAAAAGGCAGATTCTGGTCAGGGTTCTTTCGATGATACACAGCTCTTATAGGTTCGCACGATAATAATCGAGTTAAAATAACTTTAAACTTTTAAATATTCGACGCATTTTATGTTTCTCTCTCATTAGCACTATTACAAAAATATTATATAAATGTAATAAATGCATCCCTCTAAGTCCCAATAATCCAAACTGGCTTAACATTTTAACACATTTAATTACAGCACGAATACAGAATACACATATCGCAGGGCACCTCCAGCGGATGCACTTTCTATTTGAGATGAAACCATCATGGAACATATTTGTATAAACAATTTTTTACGCCCAGACAGGCTGACGCGTCAAGCTGGCGGTTGCAATGCTTTTAGTAACAAGGTTCGTGCATCAGGGGAATCAGGTACGTAAATAAATAAAAGATGCCAAAGAATACAAGACAAATCCATGCCAAATTCCATTCAATAAGTATGTCTTAAGGACGGTAACTGAATAAACATCTAGGCAATAATTTAATAAAATCGCACTAGAACTGAGTACTAAAGCACTAATGATTCAACATTGGTAATTCTAGTTACATAAGCAATGAAATATACATGTCAACTTAACAAAATTGCCTTAAAATCACCTTTAAAGAGGAGTGCAAACATTTGCAACTAATGCAAACATTTATATCACCTGCGTAATCATCAGCCACTGCGGACGTTCAAGCAATCGAATTTTTGCACCGCAAATAGTGGAAGACATTTGATTCTTTCCTTTGGGATCCAGACAGATAGCTGATTGTCAATCACCAGTAAAAATTTGGAGAAATATACCGCTTTTGGAATTCAGTACTACAAGTAGTATAAATTCAACAGCATTATTCTGGACTTAATAATTCTTTGAATTCAGAATGCGAAATCAAGTTAGTGTAATTCTTGATAAACCCCTTCTCCTCGTAACATGAGGAAATGCGATTTCCTGTTTCGGAAATAAGAGAAATGAGAGTAATGTGTTCTTATAAGCTATTTCATCTGTCAACAGTTATTTTTCAATGAGCACGTTGTTAAGCCCTTTTGACTTTTATGAC
The DNA here is from genome assembly GCA_907164885.2 of Dolomedes plantarius. Lineage (NCBI taxonomy): Eukaryota > Metazoa > Arthropoda > Arachnida > Araneae > Dolomedidae > Dolomedes > Dolomedes plantarius. The sequence continues at coordinate 138,903,956 of OU015498.1, forward strand.
CTGCGATTTTTTTCAAAGAAAAGCGACTTAAGAATGTAATACGAAAATAATTTAAGCCATTTTCAAAAATAAACTATCGTGTGGACTGGAAGGGATTCTTTTGTTATGTAAAGCACATTCCTCATTTCAAGAAACCGACTTTTCCGCTGTTGAATAGAATCGTTCCATATGTATTCACACGTTGCTGTCCTTAGTGTTTTGCTCCAGATTGTGTGACGACATTACGTGCATAAAGATTACTACGAGCGCCTGAATGGCAAAAGTGCGGTGACCAATAAGATGCTTGCTTTCAAAAGCTGGCAGGTAGAATCCATTTTACTTTCACTTTTATGCCCATCACACAATTTTTAAAGCTATTGCAATTGGTGCTTTTTACCAATAAAAAATAAGTAAATAAATAAATTTAAAAGCACGAAAGATTTACAACTCTTAAACCGCTTTGATGTCCGATTATTTGAAAAGGTGTGGTCTATTTCAGTTAGCTTTCAAAATTTTTTTACTTTACTATAAATGTAATAAAGGAACCATACACTATTTTTCCCAAAGCCATCTTTTAACACTCCTTATCTTGCCCTCAATGCACTCTTTTTAATGTAGCCCCAAGCCTTACACGAGATGAGATATGATCGCAAAAATTTACTGAAACACTTCGACATTAGAACAGCGTTATAAATCTTAAGACATACTGCAAGTCTTCCTTCTCAGATCGTTCGGCAAACCGTGGTGCAATGACGACCTCGCGGTGAACGGGGAGAACGTGACACCGTTCGCAACAGAAAAATTGTGTAGAAGGAAAAATTGCCAAACATACGAACAGGAAAAAAAATAATACCCAAAATAATGAGAAAAAAAAACGTGGAATTCACGAAAATAACCTACGAAATAAATTAGGTAAATAATTATAAAAAATATAAATATTAATTCAAATAATTTTTTATTTTTTTCTAAGTTCTATGGTTTACATAAAATATCACTTAGTTCAAAATGAGTCCTTTTTTTATGAAGGGAGAAAAATATCTTGGCACATCTTGATTTTCATTGAATACTTTTTCCACTGAATTACCAGAAATTCCAAAGCCAGTCGTTTATCATGTATGCATTTATTACTTACCTACAGACAAAGTTGATATTTCTTTAGAAAAGTTCTCTTTAGCCTTCACTTGTGACAAATTCCTCTGAGATGATAATCATCAGATTGATAAATCCTTCTCAAGTTCAAGCCTCCCATTTATATAATAGATAAGATTTCGAAATGAAGCCTGAAAAAAAAAATTGACAGTTTGTCAAATATTTTATAATAAAAGGGTCAAATGTTAAAACATTTATTCATTAGTGGGGATAAATCGTGCGTAAGTAACGTTTATGTTCTTGTACGTACTGCAGGCTTTCTGGATGATCATCTATTGTCTGTCATAGCGCATACAGATTGGTACAGAGTTCTCTGCATCTGCCAGTGATTAATGTTCTTTCTGTACTCTGTATATGCGCTGATCTCCTCCTCTGGCGGTCCGTATGCATAGCATCAAAGGAGAACCCGAGGTCCCGGGGTCAAATGGTGACAGTGGGGGCGGGGGACACTAGATCAAGAAACACGAGGGACTTTGGCGGTTTGAATGGGGGGGGGGGGGTTCTAAATGGGGGAATATCTGGAAGACACGTGTTCATTGGAATGGGGGTGGTTCTAAATACCGTGTCTAATGTTACCGTGACTAATGTGATGACAGGAGTCGGGGAGAGAACTCTGTACCAATGTATATGCACCCTCATAAATGGACTTCGCAGTACGGTACAGATTTGCAACTTGTTATAGATCTACACCACCTTGATCCAGGGTGTCCGATAGAAACAATTTGGTGTCGAAAATCAGTTTATTTTTAATCTCAGCCCCCCCCCCCCTAACAAACAGCTCATCATCCACGTCGAATGCACCTTGCAGCTCCCTTTGTTGGAGTACCTGAATTGGTTCACGCCTCGCTGAGTGGGCCACCCTCTGCCACTGCCTGAATACTAACGAAGGGACCACATACAAAAAAGGGGAAGCCTCCCTCCTCTACAGCTGGCTAAATCAATGGACCCTTTCACAGCCCGACAAACAACATAAACGGGCCTTCGTCGAAAAGTGATTCTCTTTGTCAGTGGATGACCATTGTCCCTCGAGATCTCCCAGGAAGTGGCTAATTGCGATGGCTGATAGTGACCTTGCGGCTTTTTTTCTTTCCCGAGTGACTACGTCGTTCGTTGTATAATGTGATGGCGGAAAATAACTGCCAACCGAGCTGCAAACGCAATCATCGTGTCATACAGTGGTGATTCCCAAAGCGTAATTCGTAATCTTTGTAGAATGAATGGAAATGGAGATCGATGGAAACATCTCAATCCCTTCAAATCTGGGAATATCTTTTTTTCTCCTCCTTTTTTTGTCGTTTATCCCCTGTAAGTTTTTTTTTTTTTTTAATCAGCAAAGAGAAAACGATATTCCCATGGATTTGAATAAAATCAACGATCGATGTATCCAACTGCACGTTTTAAATTCACTTGAAAATGATTAAAACAAAGATGAATTGTATACATTTTACATATTTTGTTTACTATACTTACGACAGTGTCGATAAATTCCTTTTAAAAAAAATATGCTTTTTAAGAGTTCTGCATTGTAGTCACTATAATTCCCTTCCAAAAATAATAAGAAAATAGAAGTAGATTTCTTTTAAAAAATTGGATATAACGGTCTTCATTTCGAAAAAATTGTTCATGCTACCTCTATCTTCATCGAAAAAGTTTAAAAATGAAATGTGTGCTGTTCTGATATTTTGAATATATCTGAAGTTGCGTGAGGTATTAAACGCATATGATGTTTTTCTGTATCAGACTTGCTTAGCTACATTTTGACTCGCTTTAATTCATGTTATGTTCAGATTGCTTCCTTTCATTTAAGTGAATATGCTAAATCTGCATTTCTCATGAGAAATGCTTAAAGAAAAATTGCAGAACAAAATAAACGCTGTTAGCCTTGTCAGAAGAATTAACGTTTCAGTCACAATTTTCAAAGACAATGGTTCTTTTATTGATTTTTTAATGCGTCGAAGGACCACAATTATCACATGGCAAACATTGATGGTGAAACATAATGTACACAAGGGATGTTCACACTTATATCATAACACCTTTTCATATATTTCAACCTGTCATGGTATAAGACTATAATGCAGAGTCTTATAAAGCAATTGTATCTGTATCTTTTTTTCCCCAATCAATTTGCTTTCCACAACACAAAGCTTCTGTAACATTAGTTCCACGTTTTCTCTCTGTGTCTTACTACACGATAAGCGCCTACATAGCAGCACTTGCATCTCATATCGTTTCCTCGATAGATTGGTGAAAGGGAGGCCCCCCCCCCCCCCCACACACACACACACACACGCACATAAAGGGATCAACATGGCTTCCCATCAAGGCATCAAATTTTCGTACATTACACAGCATAGACTATAGAAATAACAATTTTGGAAATGTTAAGTACATTTTTCTACTTAGAATGCATATTAAATGCAATTATCAAAATTATACTCTTCAAATGCGATATCAACTTGTTCAGTTCGTCAACATCATCGTGTGTCTGTCGATGCCGTCTCTACGAGTATCGAATGATCGGCTTACGTCATACTCTTCTAAATATAAGGGATAAGCGGGCAGCGCGCTGTGTCGATTTAAAATTAATACGAGATTATGATCAATCAGATATATCTGAATGTGTGCAAAGAGAGACACTTTACATCTCAATCTGGTGTTTGCGCTATATCAGATAAGTGGTGATCGTCATGCATTACAATTTCTCTCAAAAGGAAAAGCGTAAAAAAATTTCTGCATATCACAGTTTTATCATGCTATTTAAATATTATTTTTCCTTCATCTCCTTTTGACTTGTTTGTTAAGTAATTATGCTCTTCTGGGTAGTAAAAAAATTAACTCACATGCCTCTGATTAGAAAGATTTTAAATAAAGATAGAATAAAAATGAAATGAAAAGGAAACCTTTCAAAGTATTATATTCATGGTATGTAATTTTGGCAGTCTTTTAAAGAGATTTTAGTAAACATTAGTAATGGATCTTCATTTCTTTCAGAGATTTAAAGAGAAACTGCTTTTAAAGGCTGCTGTGTACTAACCCTATTAGATTCGCTCACCTCAATGTTTACCTTTGGAGAAAATTACTATTGATAGCTACATAAATGCTGATAATCCAATAAAAATGGTATTTTCAGATAGCCTGAACTTTTTTGCACCTTGCAACATGTTTCATTTTATAAATTTCGTCCACCAAGGGAATTTAGGAGCATTTGAAACACCCTATACCAGATTTCCCCCCCCCCCCCCAATAATTTAAATTCTTTATAACTTAATATAGCTATTAATTATTTTCAGTTCAACTTACTTGGACCTAATCTTTTGTCAGAATTCGTATAAGCAGGTTGCTAAATCATTGAAAGCATTTACCTTTACATTATTACAATTGGCTGAAATGGATTGGATTAGCTTAAATCCTTCGTCAAAATAGGTACGCAGTCTCCCTGTCATAGGCGATTATAAACTTAACTATACAGTGAGATGAATCAATATGTTTTAGCAGAAAGACCGACATGAATATTTTATGAAATAAATCTCCAAATATATGGTTTCCTAACGTATACTATTTTATTCTTAATGCAATAGATTGTCATAAGGAGCAACATACAACTGCATTTTATTGATTAAATACGTTGCACAACCTTTTGAATACACCTTTTCAAAATTTTGCTTAAAAAAAGTGAATGTTACGAGGATGAAAAATGTTTCTTTGTACTAGCTGATTAATACTCTGGGCTTGAGCTGAGGAACTGCATAACAAAGACATTCCTTGATGCTTCACTAACCAAAAACACCCACTATTGTCTAGGAAATGTCGGCGATATATATAGAAGGCACTATTTTTGACATGCTAATAAACACGTCATTATCTTTTATGACCCTTTTTCCCCCTTTACAAGTAGAGTCCATTTACATTCTGTTGTCTTCAGGATGTTTCTGGGAAGATAGTTCTATTACTGTGGGCGGAATTTTAAAGTATAATTACTGCGCTGTAGTGTTCAACCTGGAAAACCATTACCATCCAAAGACATTTCTTGGGGGGGGGGGTGTCAAAATGCAATCCAGTTTAAATCTTTAATATATGTATGTATTTTAAGGTTTTGTCAATGTAGGCAATAGTATAATACGAATATCTTTATAGTATCTCGACCATAAAGCCTGTACGAATATTTATATCAAAAGAGATAATGTTTTATAGTAGGCACAAAGCGCGTTGAGGATAAAGATAATACAATTTACCCTCAACGTATAAAGGGATAAATATTTTTTTTTTTGTTATTTTTATTCTTTCCGAGTTTCTCAGTTTTTGTTTCAGCTTTTAGAATGTTATTCAATGTTCATGGAATAGTCTAATGAACCTTACAATTTAAAAATAATGCATAGCGCAACAAAACAATATATTCAAATCAAGAGATTTTATAGAAACAAAAGGATTATGAATTTTAATTAACGACAATTAAAGACCAAACATAAGAGTTAGATTTTTCCGTAGAGACAAAATTTCTTGTATCAGCTAAAAATGGATATTGTTTGTCTTACGGGATGGTATAACCTAGAGTCTCTGCACCTGTTCGGTCAGAGAAATTTCTGTTCAATACAAAATCTCAGTTTTAGTTTAATTACACTTTTATTCATAACAAAGTCTCTTTAAAGAACAGAACTTCCTTGATCATGATCGGGTAAAATTTATTTGTAGCATTAAAATTTTAACTCTATCTACCTGCATTTTCAAAAGTTACAGTTTCTCTGAATGGATTAAAGTTTAAATAAGGTTACGCAAATACTAAATTCGTGATTTTGGAAGCCTCTTATGAAAGATTTAATCACTCGATTATAACATCAGTTATCTATAATATATTAGTATCTTTACGTGTCATTGGGTAAATAGCTGATTATCATTAACCGTCACAAACTTGGAGTAAAAGTAGTTAATTTTTGTTTACATTCCATAGTTGTCATATGGTTGAATCTAGTTTTAGCCATGTAAATTTAATCTTAACAAATGATAAACAAACTGAATGTTTAAATTAAGAGTAATTAAGAGTAAAAGAAACTAATATGCCATCTGACATGTTTCGTTGTTAAAAGCAGTCTTGCAAATGAGAAAAATTGAGTAAGCTATGAAGAGCGAACTAATATTTTCCGGCAACAGAAATTTTTTAATACATGATGTATAAGTTCTATATTTTGGGATGAAGGACCATCATATTAAGTATTCATCTATAATGGATGTATGTAATTAATACTTATGTCAGTAACACCAGAGATGCCGAAGAAAGTATTTATAGGGGAAAGTTTCTAAATTTTGCCACATAAAAGTCATTAGTGAATCACTGGAGGCAAATACTGCCATCGTCTTAGCTGAAGGCATGATTTTGTGAGCTCAACGAAAAGCTTGCAACACCTCCAGTCCCTTTTATACGTTAATTTTAAAAGTAAAATGACCTGCCAAGGGCCGCCAACCGTCAAGTTTAACAAATAGGTAATAGACATGTCTAAAAAATATTAATACCAGACCTCGGGTTCGGTAGTGGATAGAAACTCGATCCTAAGTTTGTGGTACTGAATTTCTCAAGATCGACAGCAGCAGAATGCGGTTCCCTGACGCAGCTGGCAAAAGTGAATCGCTTGTCAACAAATCCACCCTTTCGTCATGCTCCGACGGGCGAAGTTTCTAACAGTTGTCCCAAAAGTTGTAGAACAGGAAGAGAACCACCTTTTAACTTTCAGCTGCAAAATTAATAAAAAGAAAAACTTTTCCTCTCTTATGATGTCTATTAACGGATTTCAATTTTTGTGCCTCAACACGTGTAAGCTGTTTGTATTTTTTAGTTGCATCCGCATGATAAAGGTGTTAATGGATGAGCAGAAATGTGGTAATCGTTGAATGTTTTACAGGAGTTTTTGAATGTAAATATGACCACTCTCAAAATCTGTGGAAGGTTCAGGAAAACATTCAGCAGATTGATTGATCTACATTACAGTGTACTAATGGATTCTGATATACATAAATTCTCGAGTTAGATATTCAGTATAGACTTTTGAAACTGAAACAACTTAAACGGGTCGTAATTTGTTTTCTCGTGTCTATATGAATGGTTAAAATATAATGGGAGGAATTCCAGAGCACGATATTGTTTAGATCTCCTAGGCGACAGTCAGAATTGCAGAGGGGTTAAACCTGCTTAGATCTGTGCGCAAAATTACTACAGTTTTACAGTTAAAACCGTCCGTTTGCGCAGAAAGATGACGATGTTTATCAATTATTTAGATGTTTTTCTTTTATGTTTTTTGATTTTATGTTTCTTTCTTGGTGGACTTTAATAAGCCGATTTTGCAAAAGAGGTTTTATGCATTTTATGTAAGCGGCAATTTCGTAATATAGTTTTAAAGATTCGAAAGAAAACTGAGATTACAAAACTTTTATGACTAATCGTGCCTCTTCAAGCAAGTTTTCACTTTCATACAACTTATAATTAAATTTGAGGATTTAAGAATTTGTGCTTGTAATGTACTCTTCAGGATGTTTTTACCGTGCCAAGCCATTCTTGAGTGTCATTTTCAGGCAAACGTGTGCCGATAGCGGTACCCATTTTAGGGATAGATAAATGTGTAAAAAGTAATGTTTTTTGCTTTTGAGGAAGTATAAATTTTTGTATCAGTAGGCTAAATTGTGAAACTAAAAGGTACTAAAAAAATAAATGTTTATTTCATATTGAAAATATACAATTAGTACATATATAATCGACATCCATTAACACCCTTGGATACACTCATGAAAATTTCTTTATATTCTACTTTCGTTAGAGTGGCTCAACTTGGGAGTTCTGTTAGTTGATCTGAGGCAAAATTCAAGTGGCAAGGGAAATTATATCCTTGAAATTGAAATGTTCTCAGATGTTACTATTTACGTATTTTCTTAATGATTATATTACAAAAAGCCTCTGAAAGGAAAGCATGATTTTTTCTTTTAATTTCAATTAATGGTCTTATCTCTCTTTCTCCTTTTTTTTTCCCCCGGTTGCAAATATCACATAACAAGTAGCAGTGATCCTAACAATTGTTTTGCACTTTATCTATCAGAGTAAAATAATATTACTTTCTGAAAAGGAGTTTCAATGAGTACTGAAAAACGTACACGTGACAAGCAACGTGCTAACAAAATATGTCATGGCGTCTGTCATATGTAACCTTCGCTTTCTTGAAGTGATGTCGGTGCTCTTCAGTGACCAAAAAAAAAAAAAAAAAAACATTGAGAACTGCATATTAAATCAATGAAATAGAAAGTTAATAGCTACGAAAGTAACATTGTTATTTATTAAAATACGACTTATTAAAAATAAAAAAATAAAATAAATGATGCGTTATCCGTGAATGCCCGTAAAGCTAATCTGTCATTTTGTTCAGACATAAGCTGAATAGCTTTGGAATTTTTCTTCTAAAATAAGGTTCGCAAAAAAAATACTAGTGCTGTCAAAAATAATGTCAAGGCCTAAGTAGTGAATAATAATTAAATACCTATGTGTAAGAGAAAGACTGCATAATAATTACATTTTATTCTCTAGTTTCTTCTTTAATTTGTAAAATTTGAAATAATTGATTTCGAATTCAGATATTTAAGTTGCCAGAAGTTTGTCAAAAGAAAAGAAAAAAAATTATACTGAATGAGCAGTAATAAGCATTTGTTTCTTTAGAAAAATAGCGATATTTTTCTCCTGATATTTACCTTTTCAAACTGGTTACTGTATACAATAGAAGAGAAAAAAATCCTATTTGCATGTCAAATGCTGTCAGATATCCGGGAGATTTGACAATAGAAAGGCAGAAATGTGTTGGAAACTTTTTAATGTTGCATATCGACTTTTTTTTTTTTTCATTCGTCCAAAACTGTCAATACCGACGTGCTCCAATTTTTGTTCATTTTAGTGTTTGGGGTTCAACTCGTTAGCGTCATAAAGCAATCATTTTTTTAAAAGAACCAGTAGTCAGTTTTATGTATTTTTTTACTTGATTCTTTTTTTCGCATTCAAAAGCTATGCAATAATTATCATCATTATTGATAAGTATAGAAATATATCAATATATCATTTAGTCTTTTATTTCAGTTTGTGGTTTTAAATATATCGTCAGCTGCACGCACTATTTTAAAGTCAACTTAGGATATAAAGTGTTATCTAGCGCCGTTAAACAAGTAGGGAAACCAGAGTTTTTGCAAATCTACAAATCTTAGTTAAACTTTGTTTACAAAAACGTAATCTAATGCAGCGAAAATATCAGAAAACCTAAATTCAACTTGTTATAGGAAAATGAAACATCAACTGCTCCAGTAAATTCTTTTTGCCTAAATGAAAACAAATTTAGGAAAAACAACAGAAACGAGGCTTTTTAAACACCAAAATGCATTCGCTCAAACCTTTATCTTATAAAATGCTTAGATTTCTTTAAAAAGCTCCCCAAAACTTGCATTGATACACAATTTTTGCAAATTTAAAATAAGGTAAACTTCAAAGATTTATACGTTGTTTGCTCTCCACAAGCATTTTGGATCTACAAAAAAAAAAAAAAAAAAAAAAAAAAAAAAAAAAAAAAAAATCTTCTATGTAAATATTTCTTTCTAAAAGCCTTGCTTTAGAAATGTTAAAAACTTTATGAATTAAATTTATGAATGTCTTACCTATCCAAACACAAGACCTAAAACTAATATATAACATTAAAAAATAGGATTTTAAATTTCAAAATTTCTATTCGTTAAAAAATAATTTCATAGAATTTTTTTCTCGTTATATTAGAAATAATTAACGGACAAAAGTTCAAAGTTATGCAAAAAATATAACATATAAGTTTAAGATTACCGAGAGTTCATTATATGAAGACTGAGGTAATAATAATGAGAGAAAGGAAAAAGAACACACATCTTGTTAAAAAATCCACAGTAAAAATTAATTTTTATCGTGAATTTCTATGGTGATTTTAAGAAACTATGTTCCTTGTTTTGTATATTCCACAAGTTTCACTTAAGTAGTAGTTGTCGGTTCAATGCACGAATACAATGCGTTTTTTACTCATGCACTTTTATCAGAGAATAATTTTGATTTTCTTCTGCTTTTCAGTGTCGTATCGCAACCTGAAACAGAGCTTATTACCCCCAACCAACATGAGCACACAAATCCTTCCCCTCCAGTGTCGAGTCCTGCCACCAGTGTCCAAGACTTGACGACGCCACTTTATCTGCATCGCCAGGTAGACAAGGTGATCGTTCAGCAAGCGGATCACAGGGAAGAAACTGTAATTCAGCCTGTGCCAGACGATAAGGTCCAAGACAAAGATGTGTCTCCCGTTGTGGAAGTCGTCAAAGCTACAGATGAGGAAGGCGGATCCACGAGGCAACGAGATATTCAGGTAAATAACTGTTAATCCCTATTTTGCCGATGATCTGCCGGTTAAACATAGTTGAGGAGTCTCAAGAGGTTTTTACTTGATCGGGGTAATCTGAGATAAAAGTTCTTGTCTAGTTTGCCTGTCTTGGTTCAAAACCATACCCAAGAAGGCCGGTAGGGGAAAGAGAAAATTCCCCAATCCCGTGGCCTCCAAGATGCCGGTTTGGCCCCTGATACAGGGAGGACGAAAAGTCTAACCCCTTGGCGTTCGACGAGAAGAAACTTCATTCACCGTTGGTCACGCTGCACTCAGTTTGTCAACAGTTGTGTAATCTTATTGTATTATTAGGTTTGTTGAACTGAGTACGGCATGTTTAGTACGAAAATCTTGAAGGGAAAAGAAATAGCTGTGAAATCGAATTGACGTAAATGTGATGGAACATATGTTTTGAATGGAGGGATTTGACTCGCTTCAATGGACTAATGGAAATGTAGGCAAAGCTTTTTGCTTTTAATGGATTCATGTGTGTCGAAATCAAAATGCATAAGAATCTTGAAAAGGGAGATCAATATGATGATTCTTTAAATCTTGCAATGACAGATCTGAAAATAATATTAAACTGAAGTCTAGGCTTAAAGTCCCTTGTTATTGTTAACGTTTTAAGTTTGCTACAACTTTTATGTTAGAATTATAAACTGAGTTCCCTTTTCTTTTAGATATTTTAAATACACCACAATAACATTCATTTTATGAAAGGATGTGTCTGAAATTGTATTTTCCGCTGTATTTCTTTTAACCATTGCAAATGTTTTGAATAAAGCGATTTAAACACTGTAATACTGTACAAGTTATTATGCCTTTGAGATATATAAGGATTAGGTGCCAGGGAACGTAGGAATTCTAATTACTGGTCTGATTAAGGAGAAAGGTGCAAGATATTTTAATGTCTTAAATAAACAAAGTTTATGAACAAAAATACATTCCCCGGAGGAGACATATTTTGAAAGCAAACACATGAAGAGATTAGTTAAATTACGGACAACAAAAGTGATCACTGAGAGATTCAGGTTTGGCAGCATTGTGAAAATGGTATAACTATTTTGGAATTCTTGGCTCATCATTATCCTAGATGAGTGAAATAGTATTCTAAAGCTTCGCTGAAGTCAGTAGTTTTAGGGCAAATCTAAGTACAAACCTTTGAGAAAATGGTATACACGAAATTTTGTATTCTAATACATCTAATCACAACTTTTCTTTACCAGGCTGAAGCTCCTCAAGCCGATATTCCACTGGAGGGTGCAACTTATCCAAACAGTGACTTTTCGCCGAACTCCTACGAATCTCTAGGTACTGGTCAATACAGTGTGCTTACAAACGTCGTCGTTACGGTTGCGCCACCGCAGTACGGAACGCAAACGGCAACCGTTAGCAATGTATACGCTTTGACCACAGGCGACTATTACAGAGAGGTAAGTTTAGCATTTCTTTCGTTATAATGGAGAGAATAGAAATAGTTTTCATGATGAAAAAGTTTTATGCATTTGCTTCTTTTCTGTAATTTGCCTATTCTTTCTTTTGCCAGTATTACGCAGCCCAGCCAGCAGATCAATACGCGCAAGCCGTGAGGCACCATTTAGCAGCCTATCAAGAAAATTCGGACAATTCTGTTTACGTGGATCGCTACATTAGACAGAGTTATAAAAACTCTCCGCATGGTCTCACCGTTGACTTACCGTCTCCGGATTCTGGTATAGGAGAGACCACAGTCACTCCAAGAGATTCTATACATCAGGTAAGCTATTAAAACTCATTATTTTTCATATATATGTATATGGTAAAATTTTACTTCATTATTGATGGAAAATTTGAAAATATTGAGATTCTCCAAAGCTGAACCCGCGAAAGTCTAGTCTCGACTGTACTAATGAAAGCTAAAAAGTCGTACTTCATAAAAGAGTGGCACCAAAACGAGAAAGTCACAACAAACACCCGACTTGTAGTTCATTCTCTCTGAAGAGTTGGAATCTTTTTTTTTTCTCTTTTTTTAATTTTCTTTTTTTAAGGTGCAAACAACGAGACGGAGGGGAAAGTAATTTAGCCCATCCATTGTTAGGAAATATTCCAATTGGTGCCACTTGACGTTTGAAAGAATCCCTGGTTCACTTATATTTTAAAAGGTCATAATTTTTGGTCCTAACGGTCTAGAAAAAAGTTTTTTTCTTATATTCGTAGAAAGGGTTAATTTTTTTTCGGTGAAAAATAAATCAAACTTTCGCAACACATAATTTGTCTTTTTAAAATACCGATAACCATGAACTAAATGCAATAAAATGGAACGAACAAATTTGAAAAGTTGAAACTGTAATTAATTTTGCCCGGCGTCAAAGGATTCTCTGAAACGTGAAATATTCCTTGAATTTCATACGTACTAATCCAATTATCCTTTTTTAAAACTACAGTCACGATTGCCGAGTCTCTTTGCGAGGAAAACAAAGATAAATGAGCCAACCCATTCAGCCCGAATTTCGCCTTTATCTTCCCTAGACTCATATTTTACGTAAAATCTCAACTTTTCGGAGCACTCACGATGTGTAATGGACTTTTGTCCCTTTTGTAGCCATCCTCTAATTGTAGAGGGTCTGTTATAAATAGTTATTAAACGCACAGGGATGTGTAGGAAATGCTGACTTCTCTCTTTCCTGCCTTGCAAATCAGGTTTTCGGGAAATTTTTCTTGGAAGTCACGAAGCGTTTTACGTTATTGTGGAAGTAAATCACAGTCGTGACTTCCATTGGGCAAAACTTGAAAGGATTTCCTGATAGAAAATTTATGATCTGGGACGTGAAAAATGAAGAATAAATATTTCATGAAAATGAACCGTAAACAACTAGAAAGTTAAGCGAGGAATTGAAAAATTGTTGATAGCTCATTGAAGGTCTCTGTGATATCAGTTATACCGTTGGGTGAGCATTTCCTATGACACAGTTAAAATTTCATTTACTTCAAGTAAAGAAATGGCCTTGCAAAACAAACATCTCGCTTTTGAAAAATGATTTTTAGAAAAACAGAAATTCTTAGAAAGGGCAAGCAGTGGTTTCTGTATTATTTTCCCGAGTTCGAAGTGCAGAAAGCGATTCTGAAACTTTTTCTCCCACAATAAGTTAGCTCTTTAACCTTATTTTTTTCTATTCTTAGTTATGAAATTTCATAATGCTAAACTGGTCAGATAAAGTTCATATAAACAAGGCACATTAGCCGTAGTATTATCTTCAAATACTTTTCTTATTCCTACTTCCAATTAATTATAAATATTTAATACATTTCCCCATTTAAAGCTATAAATACGGTGTCACCGGTATTTTTACATATCCAACTTATAATTTCTAATGGTCGCTGCAGTAAAATTTGCACCCATTAAAACTGTAAAATCTTTCATACCCGGGACTGATTAGATGGTTCAGATAGCAGACATAAACATTCATATCACCTTTAAAGATCTATTTTTAAGTCCAGTAAGCATTATTCAAAAATATGCATTGGCTAATCTGTGTTTAGAAAGCGCAGAGAGGAAAATTCTTTATCGGTTTATTCTTTTTAGGGCTTAACATGGGGATTGGTGGATCTGCGCGGTTAACTAAAGTGCCACCTGAGGTCTTTAGGCGAGATAATGGTAGTTAAGGAAAAGTGGCTAAGAACTCTCGGAAAAATGCCTTCAACCAATGAAGAGTTGAAATTTGCTGTAGCTAGACTTAACGGTCTTGTTATTGCCGAAACTGCAATAATCGAATCTCCTCATAGAAATAAGTAAAGCCAAACGGTGGTCCTTTTTCCTGATTAAATGGGAAAAAACCTGGCCTTTTCAATTTTTTTAAAAAATAGGGGGGAAAATCAGTCGCAGTCCTTTACAAGAAGCTTGGGAAAATACTTAACTCCCCTGACCATAAAAACAGGGATTTTTTGGCCAGAATCATTAGTTAGCAACTTTTTTTACCGCTATCTGGAACCAAATAAATTTCATTGTTCATGCTTATAGCCACCCCCCTCCTCCCAATTCATCAGTCATTCGTCGGTTTTCACTGACGTAAATTAAAAAATAAAAATGTTTGCAACACCTTTCTAATTAGTGACCATTAAATGGTCGGGGAACTTCACGCAGAGCATGTAGCGGCGTCAAAGCACGTGCATATGTCATTTCGTATTAAAGAATTCATGGGAATAGAAGGGACAAATACAACTTGATGGCCAGATTTCTCTTTACAGCTAGTGATAAAGAACAAAAAAGAACATTTTTTTTCTCTGCCTACCATTGTTCCGAATCGGTCATGGAATAGAATGGCACATTAGGAAAAAAAGCAAAGGGCATTTTTTACCGAGAATTAGAACATTTGACCGAATAATATATTTATTATGTGTTCAGTGGGTATTAACTGCTACGTAAACTGTTATTGAAGCAGCTATGCACACATATGAAGAAAAAAAATATTTGCTCAAAAATTTTCCCTTTATTTTTTTCCAAGGACTTGGCATAGGAAACACCTGCAAATACACATTTTAATGAAGAAAAATCTGTTCAATGTTCTAGTGTGTAAAATGTTTGGTTTCACGTTGAAGTTAATCATTCCATAAAAGACAGAAATTCAGTGTTCTTGGTGAGTCAAAGAATGAGAAAAGATTTCAGAAAGTCTAGGTAATGTTTTAATTAATTCCCAGTCACATTCCCGCCACGCAGAAAGTACTGTTGTCAACTTAAATAACAATGGAGCTGAAATCATGAAGTATATTCTCATTTGAAAAGCTAGTCAAACAAAAGTTGAATATGAGACTGATCAAGTCACATTTGATACGTACTTTACTTTGCCAATTAGAAAAAATTATTTGAAAGCTAGAAGAAAATCGAATACCCTGTACAACACATAAAGCCTTGTTCTTGCTAGTATTCTTTACACTGTCTACCTCCGAACAAATTTCTTCAATTATGTTAAAATTTTCCCAGCCGGCGATCCATTGACCATTGAGATCATCAGAGTTTGCCTGTTTGAACATTGGTTTCTGGTTTGACATGATCGAATCTTTATCAGTGTCTTATGAGATTTATTGTTGGACAAATGTCAGTGTGTAGTCTTCCCTACTAATGAAACAACTATAACAGACGGGACCATTAAAATAAATCTCATTTCAGATCTTCGACTACACAGAGATTACTCCTGCACAACCTATCTTACAACCGACGGACGAAGATTCCTCGACAACGAACTCCAGGACAACTCCAATCCCTTCGCCGCCCAGAAAGAATTCCTGGAACCACGAATATGGCCGCAACGCTGAACTCGACAAGGTGCAAATACCAAAAATGTAAGTTGAACTGCTTTTCTGTGCTACGTGTTGTGTCACCGAAATAGCTCGATTGGCTACAACTCATTTTTGTGGTAAATTTGATGACATTTAGAATTGTTGTCCACAATTTTCTTTCTCATCCGAATGGGTTGCATGTGTTCGATGTTTTTCGATCATGACCTCACGGTGAGCTTCCTTACACCACGGGCGAAAGTTCTGCGACATTTAAAAAAGTTATTTATCTGTGTTTTAGGGCTATAAAAAATAGATTAGGGTACTGATTAATAAAACAACTCAACATTTTATCCAGTTTAGCGCGGAACTGTTTGAGGTTAAACGTGTGCTACCTATTTTTTCCGACAAATCGCCTGATGGGCAGAATAAGTTTGAAGTTTTGATGGAAAATCTTTTGATTGTACCAGTAATGATAATCTCAAAACTCGCCATAAAAAAAAACTCATTTTCTTATCAAATGGGTGATAAATGAGCATATAAAAGCTTAATTAACAGCTTTGATAAAGCATTTCACAAGCGCGCGGTGTGAAAACGCATTCTTAATAGATGTTTTGTTTTTATCTCTTGGCAAACGAGCATCGTTGCAGTCGAACAGATATATGCGTTCATAGTCCAAATTGAATAGTTGTGTGAGGAAACGTAAATATGTTTATAGCCCATGAGGAACATTTTTTTCGAAACGCATGTCGGTCCATTGCTCTGAAAGAGCCAGAATTCGTTTCTAAGGGGTGGTTACCGTTTCTAGAGGTCCGTTTTTTGATAGAAGGTGGTGTAAGTGCAAAAAGCACTGAAATAACTCCTTTTTTTTTTCTCCCAGGGAGTTTTTTAAAACTCTCTTTGATTCGAAAATAAGGAGAATTAACTTTAACAACCACCTTTATATTTTTTTGGCCAGTTCAAGATAATCTGAGATGGGGAAGGAGAGAACAGATATCTTGAAGTAGAATTACCATTCTTCTTAGACTGAGATAATTCTCATACTTGTATATTAAGGCTGCTGTGTACTAACCCTATTGGATTCGCTCATCTCCAATGTACTGAGAAAATGTGTCCAAGAATCGCCGACTTGGATTGAAAGATTTCTTTTTCGTTTTAAATTGTACTCTGTAATAGAGAAAGAAATTTTACACCTTGGGAGATTTTTCGTTTAAAAAAAAATTGCAAATAATATTTTTAATTTAAATTATTCGGGTAAATAATCTGGTATAGTGTGTTTTAAACGCTCATCAATTCCTTTGGTGGACGAAATGTATAAAATGAATCCTGTGTTGCAAGGTGCAGAAAAGTTCGTTTTATCTAAAAATACCATTTTTATTGGATTATCAGCATTTATGGAGCTGTCAATAGTAGACACATTTTCTCCATAGGTTAACATTGAGGTGATGGTGTACT
The DNA here is from genome assembly GCA_907164885.2 of Dolomedes plantarius. Classification (NCBI taxonomy): domain Eukaryota; kingdom Metazoa; phylum Arthropoda; class Arachnida; order Araneae; family Dolomedidae; genus Dolomedes; species Dolomedes plantarius. The sequence goes on from OU015498.1 coordinate 138,921,199, forward strand.
AATCCAATAAGGTTAGTACACAGCAGCCTTAATTAAACAGCTAATATATTTTCACGCAAACCCATGAAGAGAAATAATATTTGTGATTCTAATTGAGAAACCATTAAAGAGGTGGCTGGGAAAGAAATATACGTTAAATACAGAGCAATGGATTTCGACCACTGGTAAACGACATAAGGCTTGGGGGTATTTGAAAAAGCTTGAATGTTCATTCGTAATCTGTGTATAAGACATGTTTGGTACACGTTCTGAAGGATTTTTTTTTCTTAATTTCGTGCATAGTATGTGTACAAAGGTTTAGAAATGGTGCTATAGAAAATTACCGTAAAATCTTGAGAATAATACACACTTTTTTTTTTTCACATTTTAGTCCCCAAAAATGAGGGTGCGTATTGTAGTCGTGTACAACAAAAAAAAAACGTAGTTTTAAATATGGAATAAACGACAAACAATAGATGAGCTGTATTCTAGTGAAAGTGATTCAGACTGATAATACGACAGTATTGTTTGTTTTGAATTAAAAATTTAAGTTTTCTTTTGCTACCGAATTTGACGTTTTTGTTTATTTTAATTACAAATTTTATTTATGTTAATAAATATTTGTGCAATTTGTTCAATAAAATATATAAAAGTTATGGGTGCGTATTATAGTCGACTTTTCATTTATTCCGAAAATTTCGCGTAAAATCAAGCATGCGTATTATACACGAGTGCGTATTATAGTCCAGATTTTACGGTAAATGAAGGATATAAAGGAAAATATATTAGAATGTCATTTATACGTATTTCTATTACAAGTATTTTTTTTCTGAGTTATACGTAAATTTCCTAAGTCTCAGAACTCTTCAAATGAAAATAAATGCTTAAATAACTCAGTTTTGCGTTCATGAGCTCAGTCTAATTTTCAGTTTTGCACAATTTTCCCGACTGGAAAAGAGAAGCGTTTCATTTTCCAGTGGATTTGCTGTTTTGCTAAAGCCAAATTGCATATTTCACTGCTATTAGCTTTTACACTGTCTCACACTGGCGGTTCATTTGGTGCGCGATTCCCAGTTTCGGTTGTCATAGATGGTAATTACAGACGTAAAGCTAAAAAATAATGCAAAAGTAGTAGATACGAGGAAGAAGAAAGTGACGTAGCTTTCTCTATTAAACTCCATAAAAACCGTAATTAACTAAAGATAATTTGAATGAAAACATGAAAATGGCCTTAATAATTCTGAATATCTAAATTTTCCCAGAGTAGACGAGAAAATCCCGACGAACCAAGAAAAAAAAAATGCTGTTTGAAGTAAAGAGAGCGAAAAAAAGAGTTTAAGAGAGTGAAAAGAGAAAATTTTCAATCTTTTAAAACAAACTTTCATTTCAGTAAAAATATAAAAATGATTTTTGATACGTTTTAATCCCGATAAATATAGAAACTTTTCGTTTCGATTTGAAAGAGAAATTGAATCCTGCAGTAATAGCCCTTAAAATTAATCAATTTGGATAGTACAAATTAAAATGGTGTACGCTTAATCAGCAATTCAGAGCTTATTGTTCTTTCTTTTTCCACATGCTTTTACACAAAATTCATTTTCATTAAGGTTTTTTATTCACCTAACTTAAATTTTATTTATATGTTACCCACAGTTATCCTTTTTTGGTGGACCCTTATTGCAGCTTATAAATAGAGACCCGTTTCCTATGATCCTTACTGCGAAAAATTTACATAGATAAAATTGCCCTATTATAGTTTCCTAACATTATAAAATATACTGTTGCTTCAGTTAAATAACTGACATTAATAATGCAGTCAGCAGGAATGTAAGTTAAAACATTAATCTCCCCCTTTTTCAGATTTTCTGACGTCGGTTTCCATTATTATCTCGAATCTCCAATCTCCACAAGTCAGCGGAGAGAGGATGACAGAATGACGTACATCAATAAAGGTAAGTCCTTCAGATAATGTACATTGTTCGAGATCTATTTAAGTTAGCTTTGCCTTATAATCTTTCGAGATTGCTCTATATGCTCTGCTTTGTATCGATGCCCTGAAATACGTGCATTTGTATTAAGATTGCATAATCTTATTATTCGAGAACAATAAATCCTATTTGTTCGTATTTTTCTTCAATTTACTTCAACCCTAGCCTATAAGGTTCGTGTTGAAGCCCTGTTATTATTCTTATTATTTATTTATTTTTTGATCGAGGTATATATTTTTAAATCATGTCAATCTTTCTTTTGTTATATATGATCTTAAACTCTCTCTTTCTCTTAAAATTGCACTATTTTGAGAAACCATTTACTAAATTTTAAAACTATAAATTATGGAGACCGTTCTTGAAACTTACTGCTACATTGCTTCTGTCGAATAATATTTCTCAACTTCTATGTACCATCTGTATACTTTTTTTAACCCTACACCAGGCCAAAAGAAAAAAAATCAACCTTAACTTTTTTTAAACCATTCAAAAATATTTATCGAAATTAGGTTTAATTATTAAAGCTAAATGACTATCTAAATATATTTTTGAATATTTACATATTGTGAATGTTTTTTGATTTTAGGACAATATTATGGCATAACACTGGAATATATTCCTGATCCTGACAGGCCGTTAAGGAGTTGTACAGTTAAGGTGAGTGTTTCTCTTTTCATAAAAGTATTATGCTTTGAATTTAAACTTTCAATTTAAAGCCACATTTTCTATCATACAACTTGACAAGTAATCTGAATTTGGTATTTTATCTCGTGCTAGTTTTTAGTTTCAACTTCAGGACCGTCGAGAGTCGATAGGTCCGTGGTATCAGTTTGCTACGTGTTACATCGACCCTTGTAAAGCCTACAGTCTGGCTTTCTCTTTTTTATCCCGTCTCTTTGGTCCAGGATTCTCTTATATATACCTTGTCACTCCTAGAATATTACCTCTTGTGCCCCGTCAAACTTTTCGTGACCTCAGCCGTACATTAGATTAGCAAAGACCTTTGGTCAAAAAGTGCGGTGAGCCTGATAGCGTCAAAAGAAGTGGTTGGAGCGCGAGGAAACTTTTTGGTTGCCCTCTGACAGCCACTCCATCAGGTCTTTTAACTGACGAGGTTCATCGCTCTTCCTCAAGGTGAGGTTGTCGGTAATGGACGGTCGATGTCATCTGATGAATGGACAATTTTTTTTTCTTTCGAAGAACTGAGAATTTCCACGTGACGAGGTTGAAAGATCTTCTAATTATTTCTGCGTCTATTTTTTTTTCCTCAGTTTCGCCGCATTTTGAATCGATGACAGAAATGGTTACAGATTTGGAAATGACCCCTAAATTTTAATCTATGAACTTCACAGATTGTACAGGGAAGTCACGTGGCGCTGAAATTATCCCATGAGCACTTTTAATTTGTTCAGGAGGCGACTGACTTGTAACAAAACGTTGTAATGCAGTGTAATCTAACACGAGCATTTGGTAGTCTGTACCAGAAACCGAGCGACGATCCGATCCGCTCAAGTCGAGCAACCGTGTCTACAGGGCTGACGGTTTTTTCGTGAATCCCCTTGATCGTTGCATTACAAGTCGGTGCAGGTCACACTGAACTGTCTGAAGAGAAACACCTTTTGAAACGTAATGCTCGCCAATACCATTACATTAAGACGTTTGTTTATACAAGTCAGTCACCGCCTTTAGAATGAACAGAAATTTTATGCGAACATGTTCGATTTTCTCCCTTTTCCAAAATTAGCAATCATGACGGCGTGAAGAAATTTCTTCACTCCTGCCTCCAGATATAGGAGAATTTCTGTTTCGATTTTCTGAACATTTTCTTTTGAGTAGCGCACTTTCCTTTTTAAGGACAGTTGGATGGTAAGTGGACCAGTCCTCTACAACTTGTGTTTAAGAGATAGATTTAAAAAAAATTAATACAAAAAACAGTGAATACATAAAGGAAAATAATTCTTGACACGGCCAAATTCCCGAGATTGATTTGAGCAAGCTTTGTAGCTGAAAGTCTTCATCTGAAAATTTATTGTTTTGTGCCAGAAGAGAGCTTCAACTCCCCTTTGACGTTTCTGGGGCCCGCTATGACTGTTTTAATCTTCAAACAGTACTCTTGGTACAATGGATTAGCGAAAAGGTATAAGTTCGTTCTTATCTCCAAACTTGTGAAATAAATATCTCGAATTAATCTATATAGTACAAAAACTCTTGACTTTGCTTTATCGGAATTCAATCAGCGAAATCGGGAATTGTATAGCCACATCTCTAAAAAAAGAAGGAATGTGTAAAAAGTTGATATGAGTAGATATCAAATAAAACAAGTTTCTTTAAAACTGGGATAACAAGTTCCCGGTCTATCGATTTATAAGTATTTTAAATTATATTTCAACGTTTATTCACAATTAAATTAAGATGAAATGAAGAATGAAGGTTCATTACAAATTTCATCGTTGCCCCTTACGGACTAAAAGGGAAATATTTCCTGCACCTTAAAACTACTTTATTTTCAGGGGGGGGGGGGGAAGGAATCCCTAGCCTAATTTGCTATCCCTAATTTGCAAATAAAACCAAAAATATCTTAGAAAGCGCTCTTTGTAAGTACTTAGAAGTTGCATCTTAATACAGGGTGTCCGGGCTAAAGGTATCCAAAAGTCCTGACTTATTTTTACAGAACTGCCCGTTAGAATTTAAAAAAAAAAATGTTTAAATAGAAAGAACATCTCACCAAGTTTTAATATCAATCATATATTTCTATCATAGTATCATAGATTTCGATGTGTGGACCTTTTGTAGCACGACTAACGTCTAAATTGCAATCCAGTTCTCTCCAAGTGTTTCGTAGCATATCAGGCATTATTAGACTTTTTTGCTTTTGGATTCATTAAATCCGCTGTGTATAAACAAAAAACTGAAAACGCGGATGAGTTGAAGAAGCGTATCATGCAAGTAATTCGTGTAATAACTCCTGATACGCTACGAAACACTTGAAGAGAACTGGATTACCATTTAAACGTTTGTCGTGCTACAAAAGGTGCACACATCGAAATCTATGATACTGTGATCGAAGTCTATGATTGATATTAAAACTTGTTGAGAAGTTCTTTCTATTTAAATAAAGGTTTTTAAATTCTAATGGGTGGTTCCGTAAAAATAATAAGTCATGACTTTTGGATACCTTTAGCCCGGACACTTGTAGAGTGAGGAATCATTAATTACACTTGAATTAGGAATTATGATGATACTTGAATTACGAATTGCGGGAAATGTTCCTTCGTTTCGTTGTTATATTGAACCAGTCTCCATAACCTATGAATAGAGGGTGACCCAACAAATGACGGGTGGGTATATCTATTAATTTTCTCCTGGATATTTCAGGTTTTCTCTGTAATTTATTCAGATTCAACATTAACCACCACCTCAATTTTCTTTTGTCCATTTGAGGTCAACGCACCAGACTGCGTTGACTATTCGGAAGCCTCAAGTTGTTTGCGTTTAGATTCGCAGCGTCGAAGGGAAAGAGATAGCATCAAAAAGGGAGTTTGTTGAATTCACATTACTACGGGAAATAATGCACCCAGACAGTCTGATTCATCTCAATTACGTTACGTTTCTCCAGAGATGAGATAACTCGACTTATTTTGTTTGTTTCAAAATCAATAATGTAATTATATCTGAAAAGAAAAAAAAATCCCGCACGAAATAAACGTGTTAAACGCGTTGGAACAAAATGATGTTGAATTATATAAGCCAGGGAAGGGTAATTGTTTTGGCCCGGGGGCCACTTTGTGCAAGCGGAGGTTAGCGGAGAGCCACACCTTTTTAAAATTATTGCATTTATTAGTTAACTTTGCATTTCAGAAAAGGTATAAATTGTATCATAAAAAATCAATAAATATGAATTAAATAAAATATTGGCAGTTTTTTTGGCTGTCCGGATTTTTTTTGGGTGTCTTGGCGGGCCACGAAAATATCTGTAGCGGGCCGATGTTTGCCCACCCCTGATATAAGCATTAACGCATTCATCACATAAAGCACTAGGGAACATAGGCGTAGCGTGCTTCTTTTATTTATTTATTTTTTTATTTTTTTTTGGGGGGGGGGGGGGGGGCACCAACTGAATTCAGTTAGGGCCCTCCTAAGCGCATTGACTGCCGGACTCTGAGTAGTATTCAAAAGTTATACAATGAGAAAAATATAATATAAATAAAATGAGAAAAAAATAGCATCGAATTTATATTATGGATCATATCATTGTTAAAAACTATGTTAAGGCTAAAGATATAATTGGTATCTTCAGTTTCACAGTTTGAAAAAGTGGAAAAAGAACCAACTCTCTTAAAATTTTTCTACAATTTTCAGATTTTAACTGAACTTTTATTAACGTTTTAATTTATTTCAAGCTAAGTTGGGGTGCCCCCCCTCCCCCCTCCGACGCTACGCCTATGCTAGGAAACGCAGTTTCACGCACACGGAAATTCTACTATTAGTCTTATAAATTTCGGCTGCACTTGCAACAACATGCGAATAGTCCAGAAATCTTAAAAGAGGCCACTTGCATGTATTTTCAAGGCCCTATATAGGGTTCTAGTTTGGGTCCCCCTTTTTTTAGGTATAATAATAGGAAGCCGATTAATAGCCAATTAAAGTGTATATTAATAGCACTAGATTTGAAAAATAAGCCCGTCACACTACTCATCATTACATTATATACAATAAAAATTTTATAATTGTTCAGTTCTTCCTGTCTGGTTTCATTAATAAATATAATATTATCATATTGTATAATTTTAGCAATAGTGAGTTCAGTTGAAGTAATCGAAGGATTAGACAAACTTATTTGTATGGGGACAGGGCTTTGACCTTTTTTTAAATATTAAAATAAAAATGCTTATTGACAAATCGTTTTTGAATGTTAAACTGCAGAAGCTTAAAATTAGCAATACTAATATTTTTAATTCAAAGTTTACTGTTATAATAATTTTGTAGATGGACCCGACGTTCAACGGGAAAAACATAGAAGTATTTAGGTTAAAAGGGAAAAAAAAAAAGAAACATCGTGCATTGTTAAATTTTTCATTAATGTGTTTTAAATGTATAGTTGTCTTTCAAAGTTTGAAAGAATAATCAATTTTATTTTTTCTTCGGTGTAATTTCCTGGCGCTGGCCTTCGGTACCAGTCTGTGGGTTCGATTCCCACAATTGGCATGGATGTTTGTAGCCGTTCGGAATCGGCTTTAACCCTTTCTGTACCACTGGATCCACTGGTGACAGAACTGTAAATTAACTTTTTTATGTAATTTTTACATAAATCGATGTAGATATCGTTATATTTCTATATGTATCGATTTATATATCGTTATATTTCTATGTGTATCGATGTAGATATCGTTATATTTCTATATGTATCGATTTAGATATTGATATATATAAAAGTAACAAAACGGGAAACTTTTTTATGTAATTTTTACATAAATCGATGTATATATCGTTATATTTCTATATGTATCGATTTAGATATTGATATATATTTCGATTTAAATATCGATACCTACATCTTTTTTTTTAATATGAATAAAAGCATCTCATTTATCTGAAAACTACTTCTTGATATTTTAAATCTAAATGCCCGAAAAACTGGTTTTGCATGTAATCTTCATATACATATGCTAGTAAGGAAGGGGTTAAGCAGTTGGTACCGGTCTAATTAGCCCTCGTGTAGCAAAAAATGACCGTAACGGTCCAAAACCAAACCGAGCACACACCCCTTCCCCCCACTCCTTTATCTTGGGCCCTTAGCCTGTGCATAGTCAAGACACTAGAAAAGCTTCATAAGTCGCAGGCTAAATTAAATCCCATATTTAGAGAAATTTATCACTTTATCAAAAGTTTGAAATCTTTCCGCTAAATTCAAAATCTCATCGCAGTTCAGATTATTTTGAAAAATTCATGACATTCCGACCCGTTTTATCTGGTCTTGCAAAAGATTTTTTCTATTATTATTACTATCATCATTATTTAAAGAAGCAGCTGGCAATAAAATAAAATCTTTCCCGAAGTGCAAAAAAAAAAAAAGAAAATTAAATGAGGTATTAATAAAATTTCGTTAACTCCCTCCTTCACGGTTTATTTCTCTCTCCCCGCGCGACCCCTTTGTGAGACATGCCGAATCCTAACGTATAATGACTGGCTCCGGAATATAAATAGTTAGCACGCATGCGTGTCCCTACGTATTATGTATGTAGGCATAGCTGGCACGAATTAAAAACTAATGGCCACCTTTCACCCGAGGTACGCAATTATACACGTCAAAGGGATGAGGTTGATGTCCTTCCCGGCATTTTGTTCGCTGTCCATTGTGAGCATGATCGCCGAAGAAGATAGGGTTAGATGTGGAGAGAGAGGAATGCTCTCTTCCAGCCTGGAACCGGTTTTAATTTGAAAAAGACGGATGACACAACGGTCAAGATGAACGCCGTGTCAATAAGCAGCTGAATTTCGAATCAATATAATGTGGAGACGGAGTTCGCTGATGGCTCGTTATTTATTTATTATTTATTTTTTCGGGCTTTTATAGCGGGTCAGTTCTCGAAGAGGAGGACGCCAACCTTGATTTTTGATGTCGAGTATCCGCGAAAGGGTTAAGATCCACGAAACAGTTATTTGGGCACACAGAGCGCGTTGTTCACTGGTGGACCACAGAGTAGATGGCCAAATCGTGGGGTTTACAGGGCTGCCCAGAGACTTTACGGGACCTGGGCAAACTTCCGTTGGGGGCCCCCAAGAAAAATAAAAAATGGAAAGAGAAGAAAATACGCATTCAAATTAAGTTACTTATACTTAAAATTTTAATACATGAATGATTGACATAATTGTTATATTTTATTGCACTGCTCTCGTTATATTCTCCAATAAATATGACATCGTCCATCCACAAAGCTTTTTGGCTATCTATTTTAGCAGTTAGTACTGATTTCAATTTATTAGAGAGAATGTAATTTTATAGCAGTTCTTAACAGTTATATTTTTCATTAAAACTAAATCGCGCATTTTTCAGAAGATTATTTTGGAGTAAGAAAAATCTAATTAATCGAATAATGTTTTTATATATATATATTTTTTTTTTTTTTTTTTTGGGGGGGGGCCCTTTTTTAAGGAGATTATTTTGAATTTTAGGTACAAGTTTCAGAATTTTTTTTTTTTTTTTTGGGGGGGGGGGGAGAGAAATCTAATAAATTTTTGTAATTTTTGGGGGACCCTTCCGGCAGTTAGGGGCCTGGGGCAAAGTACCCCAGTTCCCCCCCCCCCCCTCTGGGCGTCCCTGAGGGTTTAGGCCTGTCACTGACACGCTGCATTCTGGCAGATCATTTCAAATAGATTTACAGTAGTTTTTGAGTCCCCCCTACACTTTTATGTTTGTCTTTTACAGGGAACTTTTACTGAAAAGTTACAATATTATAATGCTGTTAGTTAACCCTCAAAAGACAAACAGGAATAATTAAGGCTGCTGTGTACTTACCTTATTGGATTCGCTCATCTCAATGTTAATCTATGGAAAAATGTGTCCAAGGATTGGCGACTTGGATTGAAAGTTATATATATATATATATATATATATATATATATCTGTGTATCGGAGGTAAAAGACACTAAGTCACATTTATTAAATTTTACAGGAGAGCTCAAAGAAATCCCTTTAGTGCTCTTTACCTCGATACAATGATAAGACATGGTGTCGTTTTCAACTGGCAAGGTCTCTTCTATATATATATATATATATATATATATATATATATATATATATATATATATATATATATTCGAGTTGAAGGTTTGCACCACTTAGATTTATCAAAAAAATATGAAAGAATAAAGTTAAATAATCTACTTTTAAAAAACGGGCTTGGTGTCCTTTATTCCGGCACACACACCCACCCAACTATATATACTCCGTAATAAAGAAATAAATTTTACACCTTGGGGCATTTTTCGTTCAAAAAAATGCGAATAATATTTTAAATTATTCGGGGGGGGGGGGGGGGAATCTGGTCTAATGTGTTTTAAACGCTCTTAAATTCCTTCGGTAGACGAAATTTATAAAATTAAAGGTGCCCAAAAATTATCTGAAAATACCATTTTTACTGGATTATCAGCATTTATGTAGCTGTAAGTAGTAGTCACATTTTCTCCATAGGTTAACATTGAGGTGAGCGTATCCAATAGGTTTAGTACATAGCAGCCTTAATACTTATTCGCTTTCCAGATGCATAATAGCTGGAATTTTATAATGAATAACACCGAACTTTTTGTAAAACTTCAGGGGGGGGGGGGGGGCAAGTAGAATACGACAAACCGTACATATGTAATGTTAAAGTACATAAAGTTTCATTTAGATCGGGATTCCAGACCCATAACTGAAACAGTGACACGCACAGAGCTTGAAGAATTCCTGCGCATATAGTCTCACGAGGCTCGCGAAATCAACATAACTTCGCTTCAGATGGATAAGCATTTCAACTCACCCAGAAAGAGCAGAATATTTGCATTTGACTGAATTTTCTGTTTATTTCGAATGTGATCATAAATTTCATGCCGTCTTTTTTTTCCGGTTGTATAATCATTATTCAAATTTATTCTATACCGATAACGGAAAACATAGTGTCCCTTCTGGACTCTTTCTGCTGACAGATAACGCACCTTGATGCTAAAAAAACGGAGTTTAATCGGAGCTAACTTTGTAATGATTTCGAAACAACAAGCATTCGTTATTTCTTGATTTTTTATTTCAATATTAAGAAATAACAGATGCTTCCATAGTTATTTTATCAAATTGCACAATGGATTTCAATGATTGTAAATACATATGAATAAGTGCTTATGCAAATATCCATTCGCTTCTAGATTTTCCTGCGGCTGTCATACGGAATTAATATATTCCGTGTAGAAATATAGGCAACAAAAATGTTTATTTTCAATTCCAAAAAATTTTTCTACGAAAATATCAAGCCACCGATTTTCTACTCCTCAAAGTGATCTTTCGTAGTCTTGAAACTTAAATTTCATACAATATATATTTATACTTCGTCACATTAATTATATTTTCTTTTAATCAACATTCCACATTGTAACTTTTATTATTTTTCACCTTTGATTCTCAAATGAGTTTTTTTTTTCTGTTTAGATAAAAATTTCAGTGTTGACTAATCAACAGTTTAATTTTCAATGGAAGAAACGTCAATGATTTACTTCAAACTTTTGTTTCCTAAATAATTCACATTAAATGCAGCATGTGCTTATCTCTATTTGCATGCATGTCATTCTTTCTATATCTACGTGAAAGTTCCGTAAGCCTGACCATTTTTTGCCTTTTACAGTCACTTGTGATGCTCGTCTTCCGAGAGGAAAAAAGCCCTGAGGACGAACTCAAAGCTTGGAAGTTCTGGCACAGTCGTCAGCACAGCGTCAAACAGCGAATACTAGATGCGGGTAAGAGGCCCATCTGCAGTAACAACGGTACAAACACATTGTAAAATGCTGCATCGTAGTCAAACCTGGGCAAAATGTTTTGTATTGTCGGTCTCATACTACTACGAATTTTCCAAGCTGTTATAACATAAATCTGGATTAGAATAAACGGGGAGGGGGGGAGTAAAGTCTAGATTCCAAAATGACTTTTGTAATTATTAAAGGAATGGTTTTGTACTTTTTTTTCAATGTCCTTAAACAATTGTGTCAGAAATGTGTCTTAACTATGCTATCAACAATCTGAAAGTAGTAAGATCTCAAGCTCCCGTTTTGAATTTCCTTCCCCATTCCCCCAAGACAGGTCTGATGCTGCCTCACACACATTAAGCCTCGTGTCATGAAAAGTTACTGTTGCCTCTTAGTTCCGTTAAGCATAAAAATGGATACGTACGAAAATATGATACAAACAAAGTAGTCCGAAGAAAACTGGCAACTACAAATAATTAACTCTTTTAAAAAAACACCCACAGGTACATTAATTTAACACACATTACTAAAAAAATTTATAAAAAACATTCCAACAACAAGCATTAACAAAGCTATAAATTTAACACAGTACATATTACAAGTGCTTCGAGAACCAAGCACTTCGAGAGTAAAACACAGTCTTAGAGATTAGAAGCCTTCCAAATTAATACTGAATCAAAGCACCATCGAGTGCTAGGAATTTAGGTGGGATCAGATGCATGCTGTCGGTTGTTTTCTTAACTACAGGTAGCCCTCCTACAGCACGGCATCTTACAACACGGTTTCGCTCTAACACGATAGGATAAATTGCGGGAACCCTCGTATAACACTGCAGGCTGTAACACGGTTTCGCTCTAACACGATAAAAAAATTGCGCAAACCTTTGTACAACACTGTACTTTTATAGCACTAGATAATATGATTTTTATTTAATGTATTTAAAAACTAAATTACCCTAAAATAATGACTGGAAGGAATAATGAACTATAGTGGCTTTACATGGAAATGTATAAACAAATTATAATTTATTCATTTATAACTCTATAAAATTACAAGAAGGCCTAAGCTTAGCTGAAAATCTTTAATTGTTTTTCTTGAATGCAGACCCTTCCGCTGAAAGAAGCCGAAAATTCAAAATGGAGCTGCAAAATTGTCTACCTCTCCATACCGTGAATATTCAATGACCTTGTAAGAATCAGCAAATAAACCAAAATTACAGATTTTTTAAGGAGGATAGAAGGTGCAAAAAATCTAAATGAAGAAAAAGGTTCTGAAGGTGATATCGTTCAATCGAAAAAACGTTCTCGTTTGATTGTACTGAGCAGTGATGAGGAAGAAATTTATTAAATTAAGGTCGCATTAAATGAAAATAATATTTTTTGGTTTCTTTTCGTTTTTTATTATACATACATTTATATTTTTAATAAAAATTAAGTTGCTTATATGGAATTTTTTAAAAAAAAGTTTGCTTTTAATAAGTTTTCAGAACGTAACCCCCCTTTTTTGAACTGTCTCTGGGTCTCATATAACACGGTTTCACACAACACGGCATTTTCTAGGAACCTATCTACCGCGTTATAGGAGAGTTACCTGTATTAGATTTGAAGAAAGCGTTTTAATGTCTTTCTTGAGAAAGCAAAAGATCGGGAAAAATATTTGTCGATTGTGCTTACCGTAATCCATAAAGTGGTCATTTTAGGGAGGGGGTTCTCAGAATGTATAGGAAGTAATTCACAGAGTAACATATTTAGAATTCATTAACAGTTCAGTGTATAGACCGTCCAGGTTTGACTGTGATCTGTACCTCTCTTCCATTGTTTTTTTACTTTGTTTTATTTTAATATATCTGTATTGAAGTAAGTAATTAATAAACGTTCTCCAATCTAAGCACATAAATGGATCTTGTTCAAAAGCATCATTTTTAAATACTTGATATTATATAAAGCTTAGGCGTGTTCTTTCTCCATTCTGATTAACCCATCTGAAAAGTCACTTTTTAAATTTGTAGTACCTGCTTAATAAGACTTGTAATTTTCTTTTTCTCTTATGCTTCTTCCAGGATAAAATTCACGGGTAAATAATCTTTCATTTTAATGTCTATAGATTATATTTTTTTAGTTTTATGTTAAATATTGCAAAGCCCTGGCGTAAATTTCCTCCTGTATATCTTTTCAGACACTAAAAATAGCTGTGGAATAATTGGTCAGATTGAAGAAGTCACTCATAATGCCATTGCTTTTTACTGGAATCCCATGGAAGGACCCGCTAAAGTGAGTTGGAACACTTTTTTTCTTTTTAAACAGATGTGCGTATGAGGTACAAAGATAAAAGAATTCTTTTAACCTCTTGAGTATTAATCATATTTCATTTTATTTTTGCAGATAAGTATTTCAGTGCACTGTTTAAGCACAGACTTCAGCAATCAAAAAGGAGTCAAGGTAAGTTTTATAACAAAATTCATTATAAACAATATTGCAACAGCAGAAGAGATTTAATGAAATAAATCTTTTTTTTCCCTTTTCCTAATTATAGATTAAAAAATAAATACTTTTGAATTATGTTTTCTGCTTACGGAAGAAGGCGTTTAATGGAAGAGCGCGTAGTTTTTAATATTTTAAATTTTTCAGCCGTTAATTTTTTATGAGGCATAATCGGGGCTCTCCACTTGATTTTAACACTTTCCAATTCTGCTGATACTCTCTGAAGTTATGCAGTTTTAATCTTGCTCAGGTCATAACCGTTACTTCATTTACTTGCATCTACGTTAAAATGTTGAATGTGTATCTCTAAATTCTTATATGAATTTCTTAGAAATACTTCATTTTATGCTAAACGCTTATACTTTAGCTATAAATTGTTACATTTAGCCTAAAACTCAAGATATATTTTCATATCAATATATTTGCATAGGGACTAAGTTTGGAAGCCTTAGTATTAGACACTTTTTATTTTTTCATGTATAGCAGATCACTTTTTATTGACTATTTATGTACATAGCTGTATTTAATAACTGTTTTTATTGAAGTAAATTATTCACTTGAATTTATTTATTCGCCTAACATCTCAGCTGGCTATTCACTATCATTAAGTCTTTATTCTGCATTTAAAAAAAAAGAAAGAAAAAAGTTTACCGTATGTGATATTAAAAACTGCAATTCTAATCTCAGGCATATTTTCCTCTTCCAGGGTTTCCCTCTCCATATACAAATTGACACTACTGATGATTTGAGAGAAGGATCCTTGCCAGTTCATCGGGGTTACTGTCAAATAAAAGTTTTCTGTGATAAAGTAAGAAAAAAAAAATTCACCTTTCCAAACATGACTATTCCTTTAACATTCTCTAATTCATCTGAAAATCTTGAAAGGTCACATTGACTTATTTAAATGTTTTTCTTCACACTTTTTTTAAATTTGGGGGGGCAGAGTGTATTTTATAAATTTCAGGAATACGTGTGGCTGTTATGTAATACTCTAGTAGCTGTTATATAATACGCTTAACTAGCTATTATATAATACCATGTGCAGCCGCTATATAATACACTAAAGTGTTGCAAGCAGCATTTGAAAATCCTCTGAACCTCTTTAATTTATTTTTTTACACCGTCGCTTTTTTATAATTCAAAGTTTTCTTTTAAACTTTAAAGTATATTCTTCTTTGTGTTGACTGTTACTTAAACATTGTCGTTTCAACATCAATTCATATCTGTGTATTTTTCTGAAAAATAACCATGTAATGGAGTGTTGTTTCAGAGAAGCTTTATAATTCATTATATGTTTACATATAAAGTTTGGCGCTTAACCTAAGAGACCGGTAAGAAATTTTTCCTTACGCCTGGCGTGGGCTGTACACGTACCTGGATCCAAAACTCTAAAATCAAAGGATGCCTTACGAAATTTACGTGTACCGTATTTTTCGGACCATAAGACATAAAATTTTTACATAAAGAAATCGACTCAAAATTCGGATGCGTCTTATGGTCCGAAGGTAACAATAAGATAAAATTAATATTTTACTATATATATTATATGCATTTATTGTACATATTATATATATACACATAGACACACACACACCCACACACACTATCTACCAATAAATATTTGGACACTCATAGAAAAGAAAAACAAAATTTATTCATATTCAATAGTTGGTAGAGCCTCTACGAGAGGCAATTACAGCCTCAACCCTCCGGGGCATGCTTTCCACAACTCTTTGTATGACGGCTAGTGGCATTTTCTTGCACTCGTCTTGGAGAAGACATGTAAGTTCCTCCACCGATTTTGGACGGTTGTTGCACCCCTTAATTTGGCGATCCTATTCGTCCCAGAGGTTCTCGATAGGGTTCAGGTCTGGGTTCTAGGCAGGTCAGCCCATTCGGTTAACCCCATTGTCACCATACCAATCCATGATAGACCTCGCTACATGACAACTGCTATTGTCGTTCTGGAAGTAACATGGGTCCAACCAGTAAAACTGCCACAATGTAAGAAGCACACTGCCATCCAAAATAGTGCAGTAGGCGTCGGCGTTGAGCTTACCATGAATTGGGACCAATGGAACACCCCAGTTGATACTTCCCCAGACCATAATTCCACATCCACCGAACTTTACTGTGGGCACAATGCATTCTGGCAGGAGGCGTTCGCCAGGCAGACGCCAGCCCCATACCCTGCCATCCGAACGGTAGAGGGTGAACCACGTATATCGGGATCGCAGATATCGTCGTTTGCATGGGTTTCCAAATACTTATTGGTAGATAGTGTATATATTATATGTTTTATCTTTATTAAGTTAGAAATCGAAAATATCTTTATATACCTTACAAAATACATAATATTCTTTTCTAAAAATCCTCTCATAAATTTGAGGTACGTCTTATGGTCCGCAAAATATGTTACTTTAATTTTTAGATTTTAACTTTGGTCATCTTTTACACCCTCCTCTGCGAAGAATGGAAATAACTCCTTGCTAAAAATAAACTTTATCAAAAAATATTATGCCACGTTTTCGGTGCGAGGAAATTGCCTCTTAAGTGTCATTGGTTCGCTTTAATTGATGCTGATTATTTTGAAATTTTTACTCTGCAGGGAGCTGAAAGGAAGACGAGAGACGAAGAAAGAAGGGCTGCCAAGAGGAAACTGACAGCAACAGGTAGTAAGTATTATTATTTAGTATGAAATGAAGATTCCAAAGGAACTGGAGGATATTTCCAATTACGGATTGACAGTGAATCCCAATTAAGTCAATTTACCTTTATCTCATTATTCGTGAAGCCATAACTGAATAGAGAGAATTTGGTGTCGTGATGTGCTTAATAATAACGTAATTAAATGAATTCATTACGTAATATCAGTTCTGTAAAATAAAAACCAAATCCATCACAAGTGTTCTTGACTCTGCCTAATAATAAGTTATCGTATAATATCTTTCAATTATCGAATTCTTGCTACTAATATCAGTATGATGATGGCGATATTATTGTCAATGGATAATTAAGGCTTCATCTCAAATATTTTTGAACTCGAGGCCTTTTATTTTTTTTTGGGGGGGAGGGGGTATTTTATTTACCTACGTTTTTACCTCTTTACAGGAAATTTGTTCAAAACTTTCCTTTGGTAAATCTTTCCTCATTTTTTATCAGTTTCAAATAATAGAAGCTAATGTATCAGATGGAAATATTGACGAAACAAAGAAGTTTTTTCTAGATATTTCAATGCCTGTACCAGGTCATTTACAAAAGCTTCGTTCAAAAGAATGTTCCTGTTACTAAAATACCTTTGTCTAATTAAAACCATAGTTGTCGCATAGTCAAGTTATTATCTGTGATAACTGCCTAATGCACCTCTAAAAATATCTTGACACATTCATAAGTGACAGAATTTCATAAACTGAATTTTTTTTTTATTAGTTTCTACGAAATTATAACCTTTTGCATTTTTAATTCCCAACTGCTTTTGGCCTAGCCCCATTAAAAAATAAATAAAAAATAAAAAAAATTACTGGTACTATAAACAAAGAAGCATCTGATTGATCACTAAATTTATAGCAGTTTTAATACGTTTTAAAACTATTAAAGGACAAATTTGCTTCGTATCCTAATAGACCAATTGCCTCGTGCTCCTTTGGTAGGAATGGCTCAGCATTTCAACAGATTTAGGTGCATCTTTGTAACATTAATTCAAAGGTATGAGTGTTCCAAATTTATCTAAGATCTGATATTTTTTTTAAGTGGGGGCTTAGACTTTTAACTTATGAATAACGAGATTGCGGAAATAATAATTGAGGAAGAAATAATAGTTTAATTTTCATTATTACCTCCTGTAATAATTATATTTTTATAGTAATTACAGTCCTTTTTTAGAAATAACTGCAGTTCTTTTAAGAAATCTGTTAATAATTTTGTCTGTTTTAAAACATTTATTGAGTAATTTCAGTTGTTGTTGTTGTTGTTGTTGTTTTAATTTAATTTAAATATTAATTTTGTTACAGACAGTAGAAAAAAGATTGAAGAAATGTATCATTCTCCTTGTGAAAGATCTGAATTCTATTCAATGAGTGACTTAACAAAACCACCCATTCTGTTCACACCTGAAGATGATAATGACAAGGTAAATTTCTATTTTTATTGTATAACATGTCACTTTTCGTTTTTCATCCATTTTTGTTGCAAAGACGTATATTTGCATTTACTTTAAGTCATACTGGCTGAATCTTTATTCATCAGTTTTTGATCATTTAAAAGAGAGAATTAATAATTATAATTTGTACTTCATTATTTTACAAATATTTCTAGCTAGTAACATTAATCATCCAAAATAAACGTTCCACCCTTTAAACTTTTCTATGCAATGTAAGCACATGGTTATTTAAGTCTTAAGATTCATGCATAACATTCTTACTCTGTAGTTGAATAAATTGGCAAAACCTTACGCATAAGATAAAATTACGTAAAAAAGCCGGTGTACGACTAGTACATGAAATATTTTACAGTTGAACTTTCATCGTTACGTCTGTAACTCTTGTTTTTTCTAACTATACTATCGATTTTATTGCTTTATGATAATGGCATTACTGAAAAAAGTAATATTTGTTGAAAAGTTCATTGGGATGGAAGGCTGTTGTCCGCCGAGAAATTTTAAAATTGCATCAAGGTTATACTTTGGGTCCGCTTATAATTATTCTGCTGTGATTGGGGGTTTGAATTTTTTTTTTCTTTTGATATGGTAGGAGGAAGATAACGATTAACGCAGTACACACGTGGAAAAAAATTAAATTACCAAACTTGAAAGCACTTAACATAGGAGTACGTAAATGACATATATACATTCTAGAGGTATATATATATACACACATTAAGCATTTGCTTTAAATGACTGTACTAGAAATTTTCATACGAAGTTGTAAAAGAAATTGTTAACTGAGAGGAAATGTAGTTGATCAGTAGAGTTTATTTAGCTATTTTCTTTTGTTTTTAATTGCTTTAAAATTTTTCATGTGTTATCCTGTTAAGATTGTTATAAATTTTGTTTTGTTTTTTTAATTAGCCAAATGGACCAGAGCTCACTTTCTATACCATATCTGCAGCAGCGGCGGCAGCTACAGAGGAAACTACAGCACCTATCGGGTAATTCTCAATGTTTTTCGTGTACTATATTAATGTTTATAAGTGCCTTAGAAATAATCTTTATAAAACTGAAATACCCAGTTATTTTTTATTCGAGGTAAAATCTTCATCTGCCGTTATTTATGCGAAAGTAACAAAAGACTATTAAAACGTTCAGTAAATTTGTGGCACTTCACCAAGATTTATTCAAATTGACGTAAAGGGATAGTATAGGAACACGCATGCCTTGGCCGGATTAGAGCCCAGGCCTTTGCCGTGCCAGCTTGCGTCGCTAATGACTCATTGAGATATCAACCGCTGTTGATCTATTAAGTAATTTTGCCCCCGATGCAAGTTTTATATTAACCCATTACTTTAATACCAGATTAGAAGGCATCTATCCATGACAATTTTTGTATGATACTGTACATGTTATGAGTAGATTCTTTAAACATTTTTTAATTTAGCCAAAATTTTTCTTTTTTTATGCAAAAATCTTAAACTTTTTAGCATTTTCCAACTTGGCTCTAATTAGATATCAAGCGATATTTTCTGGACTGTATCTACTATGTGTTTTGTAAATGATATAATATGGTGGTTGTCTAATTTAGTTATTACAGTATGGTATTACTACAAATGTTACTTGCATCTAAATTCTGTTCATTGAAATTTAAATCTCTATCCTCTGCAATTTCCTTTTTTGAATTACTTTAAATTTATTTCTATGGGCTATTTTAATACTTGAACAATATTAGCTTTCCAAAACTGCTAGTCCTTTCCTTAATTATTTTAATGAACAATGAATGAAAAGTTTTTCAGGAAGTTACTTTTTGACGTAAAATTTACGTTACTACCAAATGTAACTTTTAATGCAGACATGAATTTGTATTAAATTTCATAACATTTAGTGTAACTGGTATTCATTGAGGATTGAAGTGATTGTAAAATTCAACTATTTTTTCTTGTATGTGAGATACATTTTCATGCATTTAATCCAAACTTATATTCTTCTTTATAGAGAAGTAAAAAACACCCTCGAAATTCCTATAACTCCTCCTGCAAAGAAGTTTAAAATGGCTCCAACTGATAGAGGTAAATATTTTATCAAACTTTTTTTTTAAATTTGTTGTATTGAATTACAAGCGTAAAAATATTTTATTAAAATTTTCATGATGTGAAACATTTTATGTTTGCTCTGGATTTATATTCTTATTTACATTTAAAAAATATAGACCTTTTCTAAACGTTTCTAATATTTTTTTTAATGGAATATAGACAATCACACAACAACATTGGCGGCTCCATGGGGGGGCAATAGAGGCAATTGCCCCCCCCCCCCCCCCAAAAAAATGCCCGGCGTATTTTTTTTTCCATAGCCTAGAATTATAGAATCGTAGACCTAATACTAAATGAGTTTAAACTTAAAATGAGACGATGGTTATTTCTTATATATATATATATATATATATATATATATATATATATATATATATATATATATATATATATATATAACCCTAAGAGCCGACGTTGCCCCCCCCCCTCCCAAAAAAAAAAAAAACTCTGGACTGGAGCCGCCCCTGCACAACAATATTACTAAGTTAACTTGCCCCCCACCACCCAAGAATGAAAAAAAAACTAATCAAAGCAATAAGTATTGTGATTGACATAAATTTCAATACCTCTAAAAGACACTAAAACTTCTCTCACATCTAATTGGTTTAACAGGTGTTATTTTTTTTAATATAGCTTGGAAGAATACTTCATCATAAAGTGGTAGGGATTGAAATAAATATTTGGCCTGATTTTAGCAATAAATATCCTTATACCTTAACAGTGGCGTAGCGAGAGGGGGGGCAAGAGGGTCTATCATGCCCCGGGCGCCACTCGCAGAGGGGTGCCAAATGGTCCCCAAGACAAATAAGAGATTCCAGAAAATTTAAATTTTTATATTGGGGGGGGAGGGGCGGCGCCAAACAGGTATCGTGCCCCGGGCGCCAGTTATGCTCGCTACGCCAATGTAACTCACGTTAAAAAGTTTGCACCCCCCGCCCCCCGTAAGGCCTTATTCCCATTGTGCCCATCAGCGTTACTTGGATAGAAATATTTGTAACCAATAAAAAACGGTATCAATTTCTTCCCTAATCGTTTGGAGGTCTGCGATTGGTTAGAATAATTTCGATGAGAGTAATACTGATGCTGACTGACACCTTCGTTGTTAATCGATTTATCATTTCTGCGGTAGTGGAAGTTGGCATGTCAATTTATTAAATAATTCTACCAGCACCTCATAGTCACTTGTAACAAGAAAACAATTCCTTTCGATGAAGCTGGTATTAAGCTGGACACAAAAAATTTCATCTAGAAACTAGAAAATGTTTGCTTTGGACAAGTCTAAATAAACCAGCAAACATTAATCATTTTAATGACTGACTGCGAGTTATTCTTGTCTACTTATCAAAATGCTCTAATTTAGTGCAGGCAAAGAGAAACATGTTAGTCTTTTGATTGAGCAATTTATACTGAATCTGGCCTGGAATCGTGGCATGTTCCTGTAACCTCAGCTACTCTGAGGGGCTTGGGCTGTGGACCCGGGTTCTGTCCTCGAAACACAGGGTCAACTCGTACCCAACAACGAGATAACGAATCCAAATATTGAGACTAATTCATTATACTGAATCTGTCAATATTCGTGATGAGCGGTTGCATTCGAATTTCAGCTTGTTCCTCAAGTAAAATCTAAGATGATATCGGCTGTAATTTTTAACTTCGAAATTTAGTTATATCACTTTAGAATATTTTAAAGTGGTTGATATGAACTCTAAAATAATAATTTTATATTACAACGTGTTTTCATTAGGATCTGTATACGTTCAAAACATAAAACCAAAAACTCTGGAATTGAAAATATCAATTTTTATAGTAATTTTAAAAGGTCTTTCAAAAATTAAATTGAAATAATCCACATTGCAAATCTGAATTTTTTTTAATTGCCACAAAACTGATCAAGTTAAATTTTTTGTTATTTTTCTGAATAGGAAAAAGTGAGATTTTTCAAATGCTGAAAAGGTACATAACATCCCATTGCATTTATCAGTCACAAATGTTTTTCCAACTAGTCATAATTAACAAAAGCAATCCATTTATTTACTTAGAGTTGTGCTTTTTTCCCTTTATTTGTATGCCTCTTTATCTTAAATAATTTCATCAGATCAGTTAAGCTTTTATAATAAACTCTGTATAACTGAGTCATTAAGTTTTAGCTTATTGTAAACTGCATTTCTTCTAAGTTGAAAAACAACAATTATATGAAATCGGATAGAGCAGAGGTTGGTAAATTATGTACCAGTATATTGTTTCTCTGATAAATCAAATTATTTTTTCATATTTTAGTGGAAAGCCTGATAGTTGTACCAATAAATATGTAAAGTGGGAATGTTTTATGGAGTCAATGATAGTCGCATAAAAGGACATTTAAATCTCATGGAAATGAAAAGTCGCAATCCATAAATAATATGTTTATTTTAAAGTGTGATAAAGTAAATTAAAATCTTTCTTGTTATAATCATTTGCAAAACAATATTTTTCCAATTATTTTGACTAGTTTAGAATATTTATAGAGTAGGGGGATTCATTTAATGTTTCTCTAATCTTTGCTTCTTTTATTTACAAATTTTTATATAAATATTAGGTAATACCATAAATATAAGTTTTCATATAACATTATTTTAGAATTCACTACTGTTGACATTCTTAGAAAAGTTGTAGAAAAATAAAAGATTTTGAAATGTCCCTGTAGTGTTTAAGATGTCAACTAAAAATGGTACGTTGGCTGAAACCCTATCAAATCTTACATGTTTACCAACCTCTGGTATAAAATTAAATTGGTAGATACTGTTTGAGTTTTTGTTGCATGTTGAATTGTCAATTTTGGCACTTAGAACTAACAGTGTCGTCCTATTGGGCCCCAGTGCTACTTTATGTGAAGAGAGCTGATGAAGAGGTGTTCCATCCATTGCATCTGATTCCACCAACTCTTGTTGGACTTGCAAAGGCTGTAAGTATTTAAAACTTTGCTGGTTTATTTCAAGTATTTATCAGGTGTATGATTGTGAAATTTTTATATGTACGTCAAATTATGTGTTGTAGATTTTCAGAAAATGTAAAAGGAAATATGGAAACTTCTTTTCATTTCATATTTTGAGTTTGTAATTATAACTTAGCCTCTAAAAAAGAATTAAGTCTGAGTCAGTTTTAAGGTAAAATTATTAAATTTTTATTCTCATTCTTAATTGTGTTACAGCTGTAAACTTTGTTATTTTTACATAGCTAACTAGTGATTGCAATACCGGACTAAAAATGCAATACCGGTATTCGGTATTTTTTCACACGTTATACCGGGATACCAGTATTAGGAATTTTTAAAAAAAGATACAAAAGCACAGTTGTTTCTTTGCTATATTAATTAGTTTTTGCAAAAAATGCATAAACTATAAAAAATATAAACAATTTTGTTTTGTACAAATATAAAATAAAGGAACAAATGTTATAATCATATTATTAATAATAGCTGTAAAATAATTTATAACATTAGAAACAAAAAATATAAATAAATCACTATAGTATTACAATACAATGAAGTAACAAAACATTTAATATTATTATTGAGAAGAGTAAATATCACTTAAAAATTTTGTTGGGCAGTCTATTATATAATATATATTATTAAAGAAAAAAAACTATTTACTGCGTATTTTTGAAATGTAATCATGAAAAACATAATGCATCTATTAAACTGCCATTAAGCCGAGAATATATTTTTGTGCACAAATTACCTGCAGTTAAAAAATACACTTTCTGCATCTATGCTGGTTGATGGTATTGTTAGTACTGAGTAATTTACTTATGTGGTAATGTGGCCACAGCACCTCGTAAAAATAAAGTCATGATTTTTGTGACACAAGACACCAGAGATTCTAGGTTAAATTAACGTCCTTTATTGGACTACTAAACTATGTACATTGTTATTTACAAGTAGTAACACTTAGTAGATGGGCACCTTACACGTGCAAACCAGACTCGCTAGGCTCATAGCTAAGTCACAGCTCCCGAGCCTCCAGTCAAATCTCGAAAAGTCGTCTCCGGTTCCTGGTCTCTCTCTCTCCAGGCGAGTCGGCGATCCCCTTTTTAAAAAGCCCCGCGCTCCTCGTGACCATCCGCCAGCCCGCTGACGTCATCTCTCTCCTGACCGCTCCTTCAGCTGTTTTCCCCCCGGCTGAAACGACATCCCAGAGTCGGTTCTTTTGTCAGCCAAGGGTCCTCTTTCAACTGGACATCTACCATGCCTCTTGATG
Organism: Dolomedes plantarius; assembly: GCA_907164885.2. Taxonomy (NCBI): domain Eukaryota; kingdom Metazoa; phylum Arthropoda; class Arachnida; order Araneae; family Dolomedidae; genus Dolomedes; species Dolomedes plantarius. The sequence goes on from OU015498.1 coordinate 138,945,613, forward strand.
GACGGTCTCGTTAACGATTTTTTTTCCAATTTACCTAACCGTAATTGGAGCTGAAAGGTTGCATCGGCCCCTCATCGGGTCTTTGTTAGCCTGAAAAATGTACAATTCTCTGGAACAGAAAATATTATTAACAGGTCTTTCCATGGAGATCATCTGCCGCCAAGACAGCTGAACTCCTTTATGTCACCCTCAGCCAGTTTGCCTTTTCAATATTGTTCTCCGAACAACACATGAGGAATGGAGGCAATTACGTCTCCCGCACGTGGAATGTGTAGTCTACATCACACACCTTTCTGTTTAACCTTTCTGCCCATTTCACAGAATAGCAAGGAAGGAGTGGAGGCATGTGTCAACAAAGGTTGCCGACACCACACTTACTCTAAATATTTGCCTCTAAGTCCTTCATCTTCTAACATTTCGGTCTCTCATCTGACAGTTTTGAATAAATCTTTTTTTTTACTTTTATATCATTGTTTGTAACAATTTTTTCATTTGTAGCTAATACCGGTATTGAAATCACTAATCGAAACTGAACAAAAATGAGACAGCAAAGGATTTATGTTAGTACTGCCACTTCAATAAAAAAAAATACATACTTCAAATAACAGTAGATGGCCAATAATTTTAAGTCAAAACTTTTGATAAAAAATATTTATTATTTATAGTAATACCAAAATATTGGTATTTATCCTTAGCAAATACTGGTTTTACGAAATTGCAAAATAGTACAAAATATCGGTATTCGATATAACAGTATTGCAATCACTATAGCTAACCATGTGTAAAAAAAAAAAAAAATTTAAAAGAAAAAGGATTTTTTTTGACCAAAATTTCCTTATCGAATTATCAAGGTATAGCTTTTGTAGTATGTGTCGCATGTACATGAAATGAAATGAATGCTGATTAATGAATATTCTATAAACCTAAATTTATGGTAGTTAATGTAAAGCATGGTTAAAAGATAAAGTTTATGGATTTTTTTTTCTTTTTTGTAACAATCTTGTAAAACTGTTAGTGATTTAAACTGTTTCTGGTGACCATGCTTTTAACTGAGCATTGCATTAAATTTCAAACTTTGAATATTATTACTCTTACTGGTAAGTATTTCAAATGTATTGTAACTATAGAGTTAAGCTGTTTATTATTTTAAAAGCATAGCATTTATATAAAAAAAAAAACTAATTTTTAACAATTGATTGGAGAAAAGTACCTATCAATTTTAAGTGTCTGAATTGTAGAGGTTAGAGACCAGATTTTGGAAAAATAAGTTATTATTGCCCTCAATTTATAATTTTGGCTCTTCGTATACTTTTAAAGTAAAGAAATTTTCTTATACACTAAAGTCGGTAACTAATAATTATTAATCATAAACTTGAAAGTCCTGCAATATTATTATTATAATAATGTTATATAAAATTAAACATTATGTAGATATGATTAAAATAAAATATAACGGTTTAATGTTACACATAATCTAAGTCAATAAATGCATTATAAATGCTCAGAAAGGGATATGCAAATATCAATATATACATAATCTGTTTTTGGTATTAGATCTATGCATGTTTGTTAAATATTGCAGATTGTAATTTTTATAATTATTGTTACAGTTGGAGTCTAAATATAACATCACAGCTGATCTTATAAGGAATTTTTACAAGCGATGCAAGAAAGGGTATGTTAAATATTTCTTTTATCTTCTATATTATTAAATGCCAAATTCAATGTAACGCTTAATATCAATATTTGTATGGTTTAGTTTTGTTAATTTTTTCTGTAAAAGGGTTCTCGATCTTATTTTTGTACAGTAATCACATTTCAAGTATTGGGTCATCCCATAAATGATTATGATGTATTAGACAATACCAAAATATCCCATTATTTATGGGATGACCTAATATGATCATTACTTAACTCTGAAATCTCCAGGTGCATATTCTCAAAGACTTTAAAACCAAATTTTGCTAATTAAAAAAATGCATCTTTCCTTTTAGTTTCTGTTTAGTGTTTAAATAGTTCTTTAAAATTTAAAGGAAGTTTCAGGATTTTCTATGTTAAGCAAATACTGATATTACATTGTATTGTACAGTATGGTAGGTACAGTATGGTAGTGTGTTTTTTTTCCATTTAAAGTGCGTAGAGGAATATCAGGAGTTTATTCTAATAATGACTCTAGAAGTTGGTGTTATAATAATCAAACAAGGCTTATTTGCTACAAAGGAATGGTAATCACGAAGCTAAAGGTGTCAGGCTCAATGAAATCAATGTTGTGAAGTTGATATGAATAGGATATACATGAGATAAATATCACTACAGAATCTTCAAACATACTTATATCAAGTTTTAAAAAATACCTGTGAATGCTCTAAGAAACACAAAAATTTTAATATTTAAAACAATATAGAGCCATTAAGCATTATAAACAACATTTAAGTTTGCTAATATATGGGTACCATAAATTTAAGTTGTGAAATTTGTATTGGTTTAACTAATTTATTTTTTATTTCCTTTTAGGATTACAGTTGTTATGGATGATGATATTGTTCGACTATATTGCAATGAAGATACTTTCATTTTGGACGTTATCAAAACAGAAGATAACAAATTTGACATAACACTAGTTGAACTCTAATGCTCATGACTTTTTTTAGTTATTTGACAGATTTTGCCATCTTTCAGTACTTTTCAAATTAGTGCTGAAAATTTTCTCTGAATTGCTGATATTCAGCACATCTATCTTTTTGTACTTTTTTACTTTCATATTTTTAGATGTACAATTGTGGGAGTTGTTTCTGTTTTATTCTTTTTATGAATGTGCAGGAAAATTTTTCCACATTCCATTTTATACATTTTTTAGAAAAAAAAATAGATAATTTATGCTTTGGGGTAGGTAATTTAATGTCATTTTTATTCTGTGTCAATTAGATTATTTTTTATATTATCAACAGAAATGATTTTTTTCCTTCATACATTATCATCAAATGATGTAAGTTCAGTGCTGTATAGTTATATGATAAATTTAAATCATTAAAATTTGTGTAAGTAAATCAAATATTTAAATTAATCCAAATTAAATTTTTTAAAACAATTCAAGTAAGTAACTGGTCATATAAATGATAACAATAACATAATGAAGCTTTTAAAGTTTTTCTTAAATAAAAAAAAATTTAACATAACGAACAGAAATCAATCCTTTTTGAAAAGATTAATTGAATTTTCAGAATGTAGTGTATATTCACATATAATTATATGGAAATGTTTCCAAAGTATACTGCATAAATGAATTTTCTCCTGTTAAAACATTTTTTGACAATTTTACAGTTTTTATTTAATTATTACCATGAAAAGTAGCATTTAAATTTCAACTCTCTTAAATTAAATTCAATTTAAAAACCTAGGGTAAATAACAAAACACTTGTCACTAAATCACTTGCCAATTGAAATGTATATGAAATAAATTAAATAGTTAGTAAAGAAATGAATTTGTTATATAACTATAGGGTACTGCATATTTCATTCGCATTTCACTATAGCTTCTTTGATATATTATGAGTAGTATTTATATTCCTATGTGTTCAAGACTTGTCTGTATTTGAAAGTGGAATAGTATTATATTATTTCCCTTCAACTTGAAAGTGATTTGAGTGTTTCTATAATCATTCATTAAAATGAACGAATGTATTATTTGGGTAGAGTTAAACTCATTTTGATCTTTGTTATATCAACTATTGTTACAAATGACATTTTAACTGGTTTGCTACTTAAGACTTCATCATTAAAATATTTTAGCAAATTATTCGAATTTTGTGCCAAATCATTGAACTTACCTATCAGTTACATTTTTATTGTATTTTAATTCACATTTCCTATGTAACACTTTCAAGCATTCTTTATCAGCATTTGTATCACTGAAGTTTTATATTTTTGTTGTGATCGATTTTTGTTTTGCATTTTTAATATTATAATTTTTCTTACTTCTTTTTTTTTAGTATGGGGTTAAATAACATAGTTTTCAATTCCAATAAGCACAACTTATCAATGAGTTCCTCTCCATTTTTTATCAGGCAATATTAAACTTACATAGTTATATTATATGTTTTATGAAATATTTTCATACATTTCTGAATTTGTTCTACTTGTGTGCAATATTGCAACAATCAAAATTAGATTTTTTCATGATTCGCAATTTCAAAACTATAGTCATTTTATTCACTAGCAAAAGTATGTGTTTCATGTAAAAGTTAACGTCTTTCAGAAATGAAATATTTCTTGTATATTATTTTAGCAATACTGTTCGATTTTAGACTATTCGTATATAGTTTGTTGGATAAAATCAAAATATTATGTTTTGTATTTTTACTTTTTTTTTCTTTTTCTTGCAGCATTTGTGCTTCCTACAGAAATGATTACAAAAGTTGTTCTGCTATTTTTGTTTTCAGTCATAAATTCATTGATACCAGCTGCAATATTTAAAGAGAATCAATGTTTTTGTTGACAATCACTTCTATGTCTCAATTTTTCTTGTACATAGTTACATAAAGCAGAGTGTCAATATATTATGAATTTTATTCATTGAAACAGAAAATATTACAGTTTTCCAAACACAAAAATCAAACTACCATGTTCTGATTAAGGTGTAATATTAAATATGTATTGCAAAAAGTTAATGAAATTAGAAAGTACAACTATTTATTGCCCATTTTTCACGGTGAAAATTTTTTTCTTATCCAGTCACAACAGGGGGAAGGGATTGCATCCGATACCCCCCCCCCCCCCCCCCCCCCCCGAAAATTTTTTTTTTAAATTTTAATCCGACTGTGCCACTGTGTTATGAAACAATTCTGCAGTATTAAATCTGCAACTGGTCATTAGGGATGTTATAGTTATTCATCAGTCATTTTTACTCATTCTTCATGATAAAAATTACTTTTCTTCTCATCACATGACAGGGAAAAGGAATTACATCTGATCCCCCCCAATAAAAAAATAAAATTTTTAAAAGAAATTTAATCTGACTGTGCCACTGTCTTATGAAATAAGACTGCAGTATTAAATTTGCAACTGGTCATTTGGGATGTTTTGAAGAATGTCCTCAAACTGATCTAACATTTCAATATAAATAATTTTGATGTTAATGTAATGTCTTTTAATTGTTCTGATATATCTGCTGTATATTTCATATGTATTGTTGTATGTAGATTATTTTCCTATTTGTCAAAGTCTTCTCCAGAACAAAAGATGCTAGATGCATATGCAAATACATATGTGTATTTGGACCATTTTTTACAAGTGTATCATTTTAGAGTTGGGGAAAAAAGGAATTTTACATACGAGGCTCTTATCTATCACACAAATAGATACTACCCCTAAATTAACTACTCATTTTATTATATGAAAAATATTTGCCATGACCTTGTTATGTTAACCTTTCGTTTTTAATTTGACCACAATTTCTAAATTTGCAGGAAGACAAATTTTTTTAAATTGAGAAGTCTTCTGAAGTCCTGCTGTTTGTCAAATATATGTGCAAATTTTTATATTTATGGGTAAATATGTTTATGAGTGTTAATACTTCAATCTTCTTCAGTCATGAACAATTATTTCCAATTTTTATTAATTTTGAATGAGTAACTTCTTTCTCTCTCTTTCTGGAATTACATATCTAGTGTCTACTATCATGGTTGCTAGAAAAATAAAAACCACTTTCACAATCTTGCAACTAAAAATAACTGAAATATCACTAAATGTGCTAGCTTTTACTAGGCACGTATTCATTCCTAGGTAAAATAAATTTCTTCGTAATAAGCACATAAAACTGTCTTATCACCTCCCACTCACCATTGAAGTTAATATGTCACTGGTGACATACGGCTGATAAGCAATATTTCCAGTTTAAATATGAGTAGTGAAAAAAGACCTTTTTTGATAATATTCCCAATTTCTGTTATTTTTTTAAAAAATTGACTTCAGATATGAAATATTCGCCATACTGCACAAAAATGGGAGCTTCAAACTACTTTATATATATACACAAATAACAGAGGCTCAAGGTGCTTTATAAAGCAGACTGCACCTAGCATTTTGTTCTGGAGAGGATCTGAAATATTTCCTTAACTTTGTCTTCCACCTATACAATTCAGATTTGCTTTTATATGAACTTAACTTTTACATCGCACAATATTATACTCACTTTTTATGCCTACACGTTTATGCTTCGTAAAAGGCAGCTACAGTATACAATTTTTTTTATAATGATTTGATGCAGATGCTTATATTTTGTAATTATATATGTACATAGCATGGATTTTTGGTTTATGAAATGTACAGTGAACTAAATTGATCTGAAATCAGTGTAAATAAATTCATTTTTTAAAAATAAAGCTTGTTTTATATTGAGAAACTAGTGATATCTTAAGAATATTCAATGGAATTCAAATAGTGATTCCTCGTAAACCCTATTTCCACACTAAGAAATATTTTTTTTTTTTTTGAAGATATAAATTTTAAGGGGCTTAAACCCCCAAAATAAAACACTCACTAGCAGATCACTGTATCTCTGGAATCACAATTTCCAGGAAGTTAAAATTTTGCATGGTGTTGCTCTTCAGCCCTAGGTTCTCACTACGAAATCTTTTTCTTTTTTAAATTAATCTTTAAGGGGATTAAAAGAGACTTAATCCCCCAAAATAAAATACTGACTGACTAATCACTATATGTCTGGAACTGTAAGGCCTAGAAAGCTAAAATTTTGCATAATGGTTCCTCTTTGGTTCTAGATGTTCGGAAAACTTCTTAAAAATTGAAAATTTCAGGTGGTTTAAAGGGGCTGAAACCCCCAAAGTAAAATGCTCACACTTTTACTTTGGGGATCAACTGACCGACTGATCTCTGGAATCGTAAGGCTTAAGCTGAAATTTTGCATGGTGGTTCCTATAAGGTCCTAGGTGCTCGCTAAAAAATCTTTAAGAAATTTGTAATTTAAGAAGGTTTAAAGGGGCTTATACCCCTCCAAAAACACTGACTGTCACTGTTTCTCTCAAACGAGGACTAGAAATCTGAAATCTTGCCTTGTGGTTCCTATAAAGCCCCACCTGCTCACTCCGAAAGGTTTTTTTAAAAAATTAAATCTTTAAAGGCTTAAATCCCCTAAAATTCAAGAAGAAAAAATCCAAAAGCCATATTTAATGTTGAATCACTGTTGCTAAATTATATAGTAAACTCTTCTGAGGAATGACAACACTTTACTGCTAAATTTAATTTAATTTAACCAAATTACATAATTAATAGCAGTAATACACTGATTGCTCCCCCCCCCCCCAAAAAAAGTCTCGCTGTTCAATATTTTGTTGGACCACCTTTTCCTCGAATTACAGAACACATCCATCTTGGTATTGATTTAATAAGCGTAAACACAGTCTCCACACTTATTCAATTCCTACTATTAGTTCACACTCTCCCTATATATATATATATATCTTGTTCAAATTTTCAATCGCTAATAAAATACTTTTTATTCATACATTCAAGTTCAAATACATTTTTTTAAACTTGTAGTGGATGACACTTGATATTAATAGTTTTTTCAAATATTAATTCATTAATTAAATTTAATTAATCAATTTTAGTTTTAGACCTAGAGCATGTCTTGCTCTTGAATAGTAATTTCCCTCTTCTTACTGTGTAAACGGTAGCACTGTGGTAGCGCGGGCTCCTCCCGTCCTGCAGGTTGCGGGATCGAATCCCCAACCTGACAAACTTTTTCTCTCTCTTTCCCCCCCTCCTAATCTCGCACAGTAGGCAAGGTTCTGGCAGGCAATCCTTTTGTTCAATTCCTACTATTAGTTCACACTCAAATTTTTCTTTGTTGACCTAAGTAGGAATTGACTTTATATATTACTTATTAAATTTTTTTTATATATTACTTGTTTTTTACCACAGTTCCATCAACAATCCTCAAAGTTCCTTGGTGGATGAAGGGAGAGTAGAACTTCTTAGATCTCTCTCCAGTACATCCTACAGTGCTCGGAGTAGAAGAACTACACATATTTTGCAATGTACTTCTTTTTAATTTTTTTTTTTTTTTGGGGGGGGGGGGCGTGGATACTTAGTAAATTTAAATCATATTGAATTATTAAATTAAAAAATATGCTTTAAATATTGTATAATCACATATTTTAAAAATTTTCATATATTTTTTATGTACTAAAAAAATGTGTTGTCATATGTGTGGATTTTTCCGTGGTCTAGCATACAACCCTAAGGCCTGACTTCATCTGAAATTTACCCAAATGACTGTTATTTCAGGATATGAATAACCCAGGCAAGTGGTTGCATGCAATTAACTTTAATAACACTGAAATTATTCAAAATCATTAACATTCGGTAAGCCAGCGACGGTGAGGGAAAACGGAAAGGAGGCTGGTAGAAAATTTGGATCTTCTTTTTATCGCGGTTCGACAACACTGACGTCCGTTTGGCATAAACATCGCCGAACATTTGCATTCCGGTTTTCTTCTTCTTGTGCTGAAGTTGCATATCTTATAAATAAGATGTCAAACAGTCTCACAATAAAAATTTCTTCAGCAAGACTAAAACTTAATAGCTTTCACCTATATGTGAGAGACTGGATTTTCAAATCTGGATGTTTAAAAGTTAAAATTTGCATACAAATATTTCTTTCTTATTAATGTTTTCCTAATTTTTTAAATTGTGCATCTACCAAAAGATTTTCATTGTGGGTTAAGAAATTCTTTATGTAACCTTTAGCTTAGGGGCCCGATTATTGAAAATGCTCTTTAAAATGTGATGGAAGCTTTCTTATGAACCTTTTTTTTTTATCTGAACTAAAGAACCACAGTCTAGAAATGTCTGCCATAGACACCTATAAAAAAATGTTTTAATTTCACCATAAATCGGAAAATTGCAGAACAATGTCGACGAAAGCTTAAATGTATATTAATTAGCAACACTTATGTTTACTCCACACCAACAGCGACGAAAATCATGTTTCTTTGTTATTGCGCAGGTGTATTACAAATTTCCACTCCCCAGGTTCGTCTCCGTCTATGCAGTTTCAAGTCTTGGAAAAAGTTCAACTTTTGTCTCTGCCGTCATCATCGACAGCCAATCAAAATAGAAAGAGAAGATATGCACAAATAAATTGCCTCTTCTCCCCGTCTCATAGCAGTATGAAGGCATTTGTGACAACCACACAGACAGGTGGCAATAGGTCTGCCTTTCGTTGCTGTGGAGTAGGCATTACGAATGACGTTTGGAAAGAATCATGAACCAAGTTTCCTAGTTATAGCTTTGACTACAACAGTGCTGGAAATACCGAGATGTGACGATTGGCGCAGTCCTGTCATAACTTATATTCTATGGCACCAATGCTCTCCCTGATTTATATTTGAGTAGTATTCAAAAGTTATACAGTGAGAAAAAACCATAGCATCGAATTTTTGTTATGGGTCATATCATTGTTAAAAACTATGTTTAGGCTAAAGACATATTCAGAACCTTCAGTTTCACTTTGAAAGAGCGGGGAAAAACCAACTTTCTTAAAAGTTTTCTACAATTTTCCAATCTTAACTGAACTTTTTTAACATTTTAATTTATTTAAAGTTAAGTTTGGGGGGGGGGGGCACATGCCCCCCCAACAATACACCTATGCTTTTCAACAGTACCCATATCATCCCTCTCAATAATAAAACTAACGTTGACCCAAATTTAAAATTATTAACTAAAAAATAAAGCACGTAAGAATTGGCACCGTAAGAAAACTGACAATAAAACTATCATGAACATCACACAACAGGATCTTAAATTATTAATTAAAAGATAAAGCCAATTCTAACTCTCTTGACACAACGGATAATACTATTTGGTTGTTGCCAAAAGGTTCAAAAACCAATTTAACACCATTCTCCCTCTTCCCCAATTCCAATTTGCATGCTAGTAATGAACTCTAAAAATGTAATCTTATCACTAAAACTCTTTTTCATCATTTCACTCCCAACCCCCAATCAAAATTCTACCACTGAGAACATTGTTAAGACCAATTTGGAACTCTTCAATAATATACCATGATAGTCCCAACCCCTATTTTGTTCCTGTCGACATTAAAATTATTAAAAACCTTCCTAGAAGGAAGTACTGGTAACCTCTGAAGAGAAGATCCCTGAGAAACCCGTCACTCGGGGAGAGTTCTTTTTCGATGAGGGGTGAAACGTTAAAGCGAAGGTCAACGAGAGAGGAAGATATTGTCACCAAACATCCCCCACTTTTCGCCAAATATCGGCATCTGTCCCAAGGAAGAGTCGAACAGGTGTTTTCTGCCGATTGACAATGGTTTAGTCTAAAGAAAACGCAGTGTTTACAAGAAACAGATGGGGAGAAATACACATCTGCAGTTACAATTGAAAGGAAATTTTAAACACTATTGGAACTATTATACCTTTTGGAATATTAACTGTCGTAATGTGCTGTATAATCTGAAATGTTTAAATGCTCATTTCTGAAGTCTATTTTCCAAGGTATAAATTTGCAACCAAGCAAAACATCTTTCCCGTCTTTATTAGCCATAATTTTGGCCAGTTTAAAAGTTAACAAAAACCAAGTTATGAGAAAATATTTCAAAGAGGGGGAAATTAAAGTTTGAAGAAAATTTTCCTTATTCAAATTGCGGAAAATGGGAAAATTTTATAGTGTTGATAAAGTTAATTGTGAATTTGAATTAGAGGTCATTAGGGTAGCACACTTTAAAGGGCAGGGCCGACCTTGCCAGTTGAACCTATTTGATCTGGAAAATTAAAAATATGTCTAAACTGAAATGGCTTTAACATGAGCTGTTATTTTTGAAAGTGGCATAAGTCCATTTTTCACGTATCGAGATATTTAAAGGTTTGTATTTGAATGAATTTAAAAATATTGGCAAACGTTAATCAATTCGAGTGATGTTTTTAACACTATACACCTTTTAAATTTTACTATGAAATAATAATTATTAAAATTATTTAAAAAATAAATGATTTTTTTAGCTCCAAATGGACTCCAAGTTGCTTTTATTATAATAATTAGGAATAGACTTATTACACTTTTAAAAAAAAATTTTTGCGATAACATTTTTATAGCCAAAATTCTTTTGTTTACTTTATGAAAAAAATTGTACGAAAAAATGGTGTGTATATCTTACTAAAATCACCGTTAACTCATTTTTTGAAAGTGGACATACACCACTTTCAAATATTTTATTATGGGGGTGCCATATAAGCGGACCAGCACTACCCCCTATAAATGGACTACATAAACAGAGGCATTTTCAGTGGCGCAAGGCCGGGATTCGATCCGAGCACCCTCAGCACCGAAAGCCAGCGCGTTGTACCACAAGGACGCCACAGGCCAGTGTGTAACTATATTTTTATCAAAATATCTGTACATTATATTTTTATCACAATTTCTGCAGTTGGGCCCAGCAATAACTAAGGCCGGGGCTTTTAAAGTGAAGTTCTATTCCGAAATTTGGAGGGGGAAATTGGGGTAAAATTATTAGAGTTGTGTCTTTTTTGCAGTCATTTTTTGACTGATAAAGAAACTGACAAAGCAATTTCTATAAAACTTGGTGAATACGTTTATTTTGATGCAAGGAATAATGTATACTTCAAATTTAGTATTTTAAATTGCATTAATTATTTAAAATTAACATGTTTTCATAAAAAAAAAAATGCATTTTTCAAAGTTTTGTAATTTTAATTTAAAAAATTTAAGTTTTTAATTGCTTAAAAATGGAGTATACGTTAAATATACATTAGTTTTACAACTTTATCAATATTTTTTGGGAATCTAGAACCAATAGTTTTGCTACAGTCTTGCTAGCAATGGATGCAAGCCAAAACACAATTTTAAAATTTTCATCAAAATTAAAAATGGAAAATTAATTAAAATACCAGTTGTAGAACATTGAAATAATTATTCTACATAGAACATATATTAAGCTTTCAGTGGTAAAAATTTCATGTATTTATGTTTTGTAGGGAATGAGAAATAAAACCAAATGTGACATGATGCTAAATTGCACCTTCAGTAAAATAGTAAGACTCCCGAGACCCCTTAAATGAAAACAAAATTACCGAAAAAGATCGAGTCTCCTTCGGCGAAAGAAAAAATAACAGTTGCAAAACCAAAATACTTGAAATCTGTTTCTATAATAATAAATTTTTGTATGATCCAGTATTTATAAAAATAAACATGACTCTAAATTTTATTGGTTTTCTGAAATTCCCTTACATTACTTCGAGAAATAGTAAGTAATACGATGCAGGGTAAAAACTCCCAAAATACGTTGATTACTTGAAAATGGAAATCAAAACATGCGATGGTTTTCTTAAAAGCCTAAATAATTAAAACCTTCATAATTTTCTTAATGCCTAAAGACCAATAAATACTTTCCGCGGGAAATGGTACGGGGGTGTTGATTTTCCCCGACCCCTCATTTTGAGAATCGACCTCCCGGAGGCAGCAACCTTATTACCGGTCCCATTATTCTATATAAACTTACTTTTCGCAAACCTCTGTTTCTGGATATGGCACACACTTTCGACCGAATCTGGATAAATTATCTCATCCATAAATTCATCAGCTATAATTTTCAACTCTACCGTAAAATTAAGGTAGATAACATCAACAATACATTATCTAACCCTCATCCCACTTTTGTGGTGTTCCTCAACGTTCACGCTTTTCAACATATTTACATATACCCAAAAATGCTATTTTTGCTGACAACATTATGTATGACTCACACCATAATTACAAATATGCCAAAGCTATTAATAACATTGCCCTTAATTATACCTAGTTAGAACTCCTGAAAAATGCATAACCACAATGCTGACTTAATAAATGCTCATCTATATATATAAAACGCGTAGGTATGCGGCACAAAAATCGACGATATTTCTACAGTCCAAATGGCAACGGCTGCAACTACCAGATTTAAATATTAGCCCCCGTCCACAATTTGCAACCGCGTGTCAACATGGATTTACACACTGAAATCAGGAATGCTCGAAAGCGAGCTGCACAATCAACTGAAAATTGGGAACAGTCTCAAGAAAGAAAGTGAAGAAGAAATACTTCATTCAGAGAGAGCATAAATGATCGCGAGTTTAGGCTTCACCGTCGCTCTAGCACAGCAACCCACAGCCAATAGCTTATTTTCAAAACCTGTTTTGAGTACTTACTGAATTTTTACTCCATTTTATAAGTGAAGAAATTTTCCCAACAAATTATTATTTGATATGATTAAATGTAGATATCTGAATTGTGAACAATAGTACATGCAGAAAGTAATGTAATTCACGCTATATTTTAGTACTTACTGAATTTTTACTCCATTGTTTTTAGTGAAAACAATTTCTTATTTGATGTCATGATAAAGTGTATATATATCTTAATTTTGAAAAAATAGTACATACAGAGAGGGGTGTAATTTATAAAATCATTGGTGTTGGGTTTCTCAGTCATATCTTTAAATCTGTTCTGAAGTAATGGAAATTCACATTTTTTTAATCACGATGTTTTAGAAACAGCCTTATAGAGAATAGTCCTTAAAACGTATATTTATGATGACAGGTAATGGTAACATCCTTTACATATTTTACTTTCAGTTAAGTTGTTTTGCAAAAGAACATATAAAACTAAAAGCGACCATGCTGGTCGCACAGCGGCTAGTTTAGAAATAATTTGAGACCCTTACACACACTTGGCCAGTTTGGTTGTATGCTGCATTCCAATATTAAGAATCTAGGTATTGTGCAACACATTACTATTGGACAAAACACCAATCCCACGGTACTTACACAATGTTGACTTTTACAAGGATTAAAATGTCAATATAATAGTGGATATAAATAGTGATTACTCTAACCACTATTCAAAACATATCTTAACTCTTGCTATTAACTTTCGCAAAAACCTAACAAATGCACTACTGACACAGCTAATAAGAAATGGCCTTATGCCAATATTTTGTTCGTACTGCCTGTTCCCCAATTTAAGTTCATCTTTTCTTTTATTCAATTGGTCATTTGAATTCATTTTTCGTATTAAACTCTGACATTCTCATTTTTTCATGGCCCGATTGATCACCTTCTGATCCTTTCCTATTTACCTACTCCAAAATACGATCAATTTAACTATCCCTTATGGCTTCTTTACTGCAAGTCATTTCCCATTTGGTCCACGTGACAATTTTTTTTTAAATCGCCCACTTTTTATTTCCCTGTTCTCCCACTATCCATTCTCTGTCTCATGTTTTTATTTACTTTTGATAGCAGAAATTTTGCACACATTGCTGTATTATCCTACAACAGAAGGCCAGAGCCATGGATCACAGTTCCCACAACTCTTCCTGGAGCAAAAATTATGACATGGATAAGGTCGCACAGTGAAAGGTTGTGAAAGGAATTACACAATTCAAACACCAAAGTAATTTCAATCTTTTTATTCCGATTTAAACAAAAAAATTAGTATAATCGGAAACATGGTCCCATTGTACTTTTGACATGTAGTGATCTGATATTTTGCCAATTTTTCTTCAACAAAGAGACTAAGAAATTGAGAGCCAAATTCAAATTTTGGGCCAACTCATCAGGAGTCATCTGAACATGTCCAATGGCAACAGCTAAACATAAAACCTGTAACAAAACAAAAAATGCTTAAAATTTATAAATATATACAAGACACTCATTTTTTTTTTCTGTTTTATACCAAGCAATCTATCTGATCAACATATACTACATAAAATTAAGACAAATAATTTTTTTAAAGTAACCCAGCATCAAAGAAATCAATGCCATTTACAAGACATTTCACTGCCAAAGCAAAGGAATTGTCTATTGAAATAATATGGTCTCCGCAAACATAATTTCTTATCCTCCACAGATGACATCTCATATCCCACAGACTCACTAAATTATGCAGGCAAGTTCAGATGCTGTTTTTGAAGAGAGTAACCTGTTGCCATAACTTTAAACAAATCCTGACACAATTGAACAAAATACAGTTAGAATACTACATACAAAAAAGTAAAACAAGAGGTTTGAAATGAGCTTAAGCAATACATAATTTCTCTGAATATTTCTATAAAAATGCTCTCAGAAAATGTTTGTTTCATTTTTTATCAAATAATACATGCATTTGAAAGCATCACAGAGCACAATATAAAGGCATAAAATGAAATCATGTATGTCATTGGTAATATCCATTGCTTACTAAAGCAAGAGACTCGTGCAATGGCAGATTTTATACCTCCTGGAATAACTGACATTATTTGATATAATACCAGGAATAGAGGAGGAAATCCAAACTAAAAAAAAAATATGTAAAACTCAGTTACTTAGAATTACTCTTAATATACTGTACCAGACGATCATAAAAGAATAATTGCTTTAAGTTAAAGACAAAGCTTTGATCGCATGAAAGAGTTAAAAAAAAAAGTAAAAGAGGCTTGAAATGAGCTTAAGCAATACATAATTTCTCTGAATATTTCTATAAAAATGCTCTCAGAAAATGTTTGTTTCATTTTTTATCAAATAATACATGCATTTGAAAGCATCACAGAGCACAATATAAAGGCATAAAATGAAATCATGTATGTCATTGGTAATATCCATTGCTTACAAAAGCAAGAGACTCGTGCAATGGCAGATTTTATACCTCCTGGAATAACTGACATTATTTGATATAATACCAGGAATAGAGGAGGAAATCCAAACTAAAAAAAAAATATGTAAAACTCAGTTACCTAGAATTACTCTTAATATACTTTACCAAACGATCATAAAAGAATAATTGCTTAAAGCTAAGATGAAACTTTGACCGAATGAAAAAATAGGGTAAATTCAACCTTAAAAAAAATAAATAAATAACATGTCATTCCAACTAGGTTAGCTTGAAAACCCATAACTTCATCCGTGTTAACCTTTTAACAAACCAATTAACATTTTTACTGAAGGCCACCAATCCTAAGGGACCTTGCCTGGCACATCACAAGAGTCACGGCTCTAAAGGCACACTCTACAAGAATAATCCCCAAGCTCTCAGAAAATGTTTTGCATCAGAATCAAGAATCAGATATTACGTGCATAATAAACATCACAGAGCATTCTCCATAAATTTATCATGAAGTAACCTGTTTATAACAAGTTAAAATATGACTACACCTTCCTAAACACAAATTGAACAGCCCCAACCAAAAATTACAGAAATCCTAAAAATAGCAAATTGCGCAACAATATTAAAATGGGTTTAATTAAGATCCATTGTTTATTTTCTTTTACTTTTATCAGTTAAGATCGATCAAGATTCCACTGTATATTTGGCTGAGAGTTAAGAAAAAAAAATTGAAATTACACCAAATGAGGAAAACATACCTTTTTCATCTGGAACTTGATAGTAGCTTTCACTTCATCAATTTTTGCCATCATAGACTCATTATGGGTAAGCAGTGAGGGAAATTTACCAGCTTTGTTCAAACCTGGGCCCAGCAATCGAGGAATTTGTTTGATGAGAGACTCTGATGCAAGGAAGGCATCATATTTTTTTGCTTTAAAAAGTGAAAAAATAATTTGAATATGAATCTTAGATGCTAGTTCAACATATCTGGTTAGAAAAAAAAATCAGGAGCATTTAGGACACAGTATGTAGACAGTAAATATATTTAATGTAATGGATATGGCTTTTAAAGCTTAGCCACTGAAATTATTACTCAAATATGTTAATGTGAGAAAAGAATTAAACAATTAGGAACACTGACAACATAAACTAAAATTTTTGAGGACTGCCTCTTAAAAGTGTATTACTCAGTTTCTCGGAATTCCCGGTTCAAACCACTCTAATCTAATTACTATGATTAATTCAGTTGCCAAGATTCCTTATTGTCCGGGTTGCTTGCCAAGATGTTTTTGCGTCAATCCTAGTGGCATGGCTCATTCCCTTGGCTTAGAAAACACACCTCAGCAAGCTATGCCACAAGGGTTTCTGTAATAGTAAGCTTGTCCAGTCTAAAGTCAAAAGTAAGGTTTTCCTGATGAATTGCTGCTTGACCACACTTGGATCATTGTCATCTGTTCCATATCTAACACGTGTTTGGAAACTATACACGTCAATTAGGGTTACCAACTGTCCCGGAATTGGAATTGCCGTCCCTGATCCCGGATGAATGCCAAATTGTCCCAGAATGTAGCAGATTCCACTCTTTTTTAATTGAAATTGTGTAAATCCGTTAAACGTTGCAGCAACAGGTAGCGTGAAAGTCAGACTAAAATTAAAGTTTCTGAGATATTTATTTTCAAGATCAATTTGTATACAGATCAGGAAATACACGGTGATGGCACAAATGGTGATTGCAATGACAAACTATGGACAGAGTATTTAAAAACAAAAAAACATGAAAAATTGGTCGAGCAGATGAAAATTGTGTCTTTCATTTTGTCCATCCCTGCGAGTAATGCTTATCTAGAGAGAGAGTACTTAGTCACATAAACAGTGTGTGGACGAAGGCCAGGAATAACATTAATATCAACTTAGTGAAGGCGGAATTACAAATACAACTTAACAGTGAATCATGTGCAGAATTTGCGAACTTTTAAATTAGGACTCACTTGCGAAAGAATTGGCAATTGCAGCAAAATGCAAGAGAAAATACTATTAGAAAACCCCATAAAAATTTAATGTTAAATTTGTCATTAGAAGACTTAAAATTATGTTTTATAACTATATATACATACAGACACACAATTAAGTTTCTATAATAGTTAAAATATAAAATATAAAAATTTAAAAAAAAAACCTGTAATTCATACATAAAAAGTTTCCTCAGAAAACTAGGTAGTCTGACTGATAATGATGATGTTCAGTTTTGAGCTATTTGTCCCAGAATCGTCAGAGAAAAAGTTGGCAACCCTAACGATAATATATTTATACATATATAGCAGTCATATGAATGTTAATGAGCAACAGATGATTCACATAAGTAGTCGATACAAAACTGTCTGGTAAAAGCAGTACAAAAATAATTTCTTTTACAATGCTTTATACCATTTAATATAGCACACAATTTTGGAACCTATTTATATACGCCATATAAACAGGAGGGTTCAGCATGCAGACACTAGAAATCACTCATTACAATAACTTACCGAGCTTCTTCACCAATTTCTTATTTTTAATATGTTTGCTGAATTTAAATAGATTGTCAAATTTGAGTTTTCTTTATTTGTGATTAAGTTGGTCGATTAAATATTATTTTAATTACTTTTACTGTGTAAAAGAGGTCAAATTTCTTTAATAAACTGAATAGTTATGTTGCTCCCCATTTCTAAATATCAAGCTGCATTCGTTAGACTGTCCAAGTCGGATTGCAAAATTGGCAGTAAACATGCCTCTTTTCTCCAAGGACACTTTTTAATAATAAACTCCAATATTTTAGAAAATCATCACTTAATATTTATAAGTGCTCTATTTATGAATGAATTTCTTTATAGTATTTAAAAAAGCTTAACAAAAAGCAGTGTTGCAGAGGGTTACCCACGAAGGGGTGGATAAACAACAATGGTGCCAAGGTTGATGAAAAAAAAATTGTCTTGGCGAGCAACTGGGATAATTGGGACACTGTTCAATTCAGTCATATGAATGTTAATGAACAACAGATGATTCACATAAGTAGTCGATACAAAACTGTCTGGTAAAAGCAGTAGAAAAATAACTTCTTTTACAATGCTTTATACCATTTAATATAGCACACAATTTTGGAACCTATTTATATACACCATATAAACAGGAGGGTTCAGTGTGCAGACACTAGAAATCACTCATTAAATTAACTTACCAAGCTTCTTCACCAATTTCTTATTTTTATTCAACTTCTTTAAAGCTTCAGCATCCATGTGAGCTACTTCATTGGCTTTGGCTTCATCACAATGTTGCTGATCACCTAACACACAAACTGTGAATTTGGGTTTCGGGATATTCTTTAGCCTAAAAAAATGGGACAGAATTTTTAATGTTATGAAAAGTGGGTAGCCAAAATGAAACTTTGTTAGTGTACAAAACTAAAAATAAAACCAAACAAAATAAGCAAATATACAAACTACAGACATCAAAAGTTGAAAAATAATGAAAATGGTCAATCACATCAAATTACTTCTTAAAATCAACCCGAACAGATTGCTGTCCAGAATAACTTTTGACCAACTTAGATAAATCAGGTTCCTAATTGCTACATACTGCACTCAATAAATAGAGGTAAGATCCAGCAAGCTGATTTCTATATGCATTCACATGATTCCTTTATAAATTGGATAATCCACAAATACGTTGAAGCGAATGTGAACAGCAGGTGGCATATTATATTGGCCAAGCCCTAATTTTCAATATCTACAAAAGCACCTGCACAATAATGAGTGCCAGTGCTTCGGATTGCATATTAAAGTTTAGTGAGCTACATACAGCTCACAATTTGAGCACCCCTGCCGTAAAAAATCATAAATGCCTTCCCAGATGCATTACGGGTCTTGCATGAAACCTATGAGCATTTTTAAACTGATTAACACATTTCATAATTTTCAGGCCGGGCAAAAGGTTTTTAAAATCCAAAATGAGCCAAGCGGGTAACTAGCAATTCTTCAAAATATTTCACACAATACACCATAATTGAAATTATGTTATTTGGGCCTTTGAGTATGATACGTAAGTCAAAAAATGAACAAGAATTACATTAAGGCAACTAATTGCTGTCCAGAATAACAGCATGTAGAGAGTAATTGGTTTAAATGTAAAAGTAATAAAAATTTAAGTAAAACATACACAGAGCAAGTAATGTAAAATGGCTTACCATGAAGTACAGTCAAGTATACAATATAACGGTGGTAAAGGGGAAATATCCCCATACACACCTGCCCAATTTATTTAAGACCCTGGGTCTAGGTCCGCCAAAATCTTGGCTTCCTGGTGAAATAAGCCATGCTGATATTTCTTTGCATGTGCATTTGGATAGCTGTTAGCTACCTTAGTCAGATTAAATTAGGATATTAATTAATATACTAGGGATCGAGGTTATCAACAGGACTTATTTCAACAGGTAATTGAATATAAAAGTAGGCATACTTGACTGTTCCGGAGAAACGTTTGTCTTTTTGTGGATCATAATTCTTCAGTGCGATCTGCAACTCGACTGTTTCTGTAAACTTCCTCTTTTTCTTTTGCGAATTATCAAGAACTGTATTAATGCACTCATAAAGAGTATCTCTGCTTACTTTCGAACTGTAAAATACCACAAAATATGTTAGAGACTGAGCAGATTATGGCCACGTTTTATTACTACTTTTATAACAATCAGAAATAAATAAATAAAACACAAAATTAACTATTACAAAACGATTTCTATATTAATAAAACAAGCAAATATGAATTATTATTCCCGATTGAAATGGATTTCTTACCTCATCGCGCTAGATTCAGAATCACGCTCCTCGGGACACCTACGACCAGCCTCACGGCAAATGCAATTGACGATTCAGTCACTGCGGTTATGTGTTGCCACATATTAAAACATGATAGTTGTAATTTGTAAACTCGGTGGCATTTCTCTTGATTGGTTAAGAGCATCTGACGTCACGAGGAATTATCTACAGTCACAATAAATAGTTATAAAATTTAGCTAAGTTGAATAAATCTAATTTAGCCTTTTTACATGTTTACCGGATTTCTGAAAAATATCTACGCTTTAATGACTACTGATAATAAGGATTTCGGTGCAAGAGAGACAGTCCAAAGTAGATTTTCAGTTTTATGTTTGAATGTGTTTGCTCAGCATGTTGTTCTTCTCAATTTATTTTTATACATATTTTTATTTACATATTTTTACTCTCCTACATACTTTGGAGGGTTCTAAATCCTTCATGTTCTAAAAAAAATTTATTACTAAATGTTTCCTCCTGCCAATTAAACTTTCAACTAATTTATTGATTTATATTCAGGGCCGGCGCTAGCAGTTTCACCGCCCCCGGGGAAAAAGGTAAAATGCCGCCCCTTTATAACAAAAATTAAAAGAGATAACCGAAACCCTTCCCACGCTTAGTAGTAAAATAAAACGTGAGCAAAAAAAAAATTGGTATTAAAAATGTTGAAGTTTTGATTTGCCAAAAATACAAATTTCTTGATTTATGATTTAAGGTTGCACAGAAAAAAAGAAAAGAGACAAATCTAGTATATAATTATAAAATGCATATATTAAAAAGATAGTAAAACAAGTTATAGAACCACTAAAAATAAAAATCTAATTATTAAAAATACAGTAAAACATAAAAATGTTTTTTTCTCACTTTTAATTTTGAGAATTTTTTGATCATTTTTTTACATCAATTTCTTCAGCTAGCTCATGTTCAATGGCTATTGTTGTCAAGCCATTTAGCCGATCCTCGGTAGTTGTAGTGCGTTAAAAAATTTTAATTAACTTTAATTTAGAGAAACTTCTTTCTCCACTTGCCACACTTATTGGAAGAGTAAGCAAGCTTCTTAAAACTATACCAAGATTTGGAGCAAAATCCAGCTTTCAAATGAATTTTAAAATCTCGATTGGACTTTCTTTTTTATTTAGTAGGGGCCTGTTCACATAGGAGTCCGTTGCGTTGCGTTAAGGAGAAGATGACGTTGAGACGAAAATAAACCAATCATAAGCGTTAAAAATTTCATTGCTAATCGTTTGGAGGCATATGATTGGTTTATTTTCATCTCAACGTCATCTTTTCCTTAACGCAACGCAACGGACTCCTATGTGAACAGGCCCTAAGGCCAAAACCGATACTATCTCGTCTGCCAGGTCCAGCGCGTTTATATCTGATGAATTCCCATCAGTTAACACTATTTCTAGATCTTTACAATACTTTAGTAAGTCGTTTTGAGGGGTATCTTTTAAATCATAAATATTGTATAAAAACTGGAAATAGTTGCTGTGGGTACTGATCAAATCAAACCTGGATTCAAGTGCATTGATAGCTTGGTCTAATGTGAAAAAATAAAACTCTGCCTTATATTTCAAAGTAGGATCTTCTGTCGGATCATCTCGTGCCTCATAGTCAAAATTAACATTCCTTCTTCGAACTCTATGACGTGGCTGGGTAAACTTAAAATTAGCCGGTATGTCAATTTCGTCGGCGAGTTCTCGAACAACGCAAAGCATTTCATTAAAGGCCGTGTCCAATCTAAGATCCTTGAAAAAATCTTTACAATTTTTCAAGAGTTCCATAGCAAATGGTAAGTCATAGTCTTTTGTCTGCAAGAGTTTACTTATTGGATTGATACAATTTAAGATTTTGTACCATATTACAATGAAGCATAAGAACTTAAATTGTTTAACACAACTTAATAGTCCAGAATCCTCAACTCTTATAGAGTTGTCAATCTCCGAATTATTACAAACAGCAAATAAAGCATCGTATTTCCCTCCTAATTTATACCTCAGTGGTTTTAATGCATCTATTCGGCTTTCCCAACGAGTATCACTTAGGGGTTTCAAAGTTAGTCCCTGAACATATTTTATTAATATGGTCCATCGAAGAGTTGATGAGGAAAAGAATAGATATATTTTTGGGACCATATTAAAAAAATTGGCGGCTTCCAAGGATGCCTTTGCCATGTCATTAATGACCAAGTTTAATGAGTGGCCACTACATGGAAGATAAAATGCTCGTGGATTTAACGCTTTTATTCTAGATTGTACTCCCGATTTATTGCCTCTCATGTTGGCCCCATTATCGTAAGCCTATCCCCTCATATCCTGCAAATTCAATCCCAATGTTTCAAGTCTTTGAAGTATTAGAGTTGAGAGTTCAGAGCCCTTCGATCTTTCAACCGGAAGAAAGCCTAAAAAGCTTTCATTAATTTTAATGGAAACCTCATTGGGATTGGATTTGTCAATGGATACATACCTTACTAAAACTGTCATTTGCTCGATCTTGCTGACATCAAGAGTACAATCTAGAATTATTGAATATTTAGCTTTTTTAATCTCGCTAATAATGTGAGATGTTATATTTTCACTTAAAAGAATTATTATTTCATTTTGAATATGTTTTCCGAGATAGTGGACTTTAACTTCCTCTTTTTTGAGCACTCTGTGGATATGCTCTTCCATTACTGGATCAAACTGAGCAAGTAATTGAATAATTTGTAAAAAATTACCATTACCGAAGTCGTAAAGTTTGTCACTTGTACCTCGGAGTGCTAAACAATTTTGAGCAAGCATTTTTATTGTTGAAACAATTCGTAGAAGCACCTCGTACCAACAATTTATCTCTGCGGTAATGAGTCTTTGTGAATGACTGTCAATCGTTTTAGAGTACTGTATTCTTTGACTAAATTCAATCCAAGATTTTTAACTTTGGATATGGTTTTCAGAGGTTTCATGTTGTTTTAAAGTCTCAGCGAGGTGGTTCCAATCTTTAAAACCTTCAGTAGAAAGATAACTTAAAATAGAACCAAAAAGTTTGAAGCAAAAGCAATAAACATAGTTTTTTGTAATTGAATAGACTAACCAGTTACGCATGACTTTTTCACCATTTTTCATGTTTCTCAAGTAATGAACTGCGCTAAATCTTCGACCGGTATCATTATACGGAAAACTGTATTCTTTTAATGGTTGAGGTGCTCCTTCTTTTACCAAAAAATATATTTCGGCTTCTGATAAGCTAGTTGGCCAGGAACCCGGATCTGAATTTATTATCGTAGCAAATGTCTCTTCTTTGGATTTCCCTGGAGTAGGTCAGTGGATGTCCCTGTAGTAGGCTCCACTTGAGCAATATAGGTAGCTTGGTTGGTAATGGCTTCATAATTAAGATTTGAATCAGCTTCTAATATCTCTGTGTAGTCATCGTTCCTTTTCGTGCCTTGTGGGTAACTTAACAGATTTTCAGCCTGTTTTTGAATTTGAACTTGCTTTTCTACTCTTTTTCGTTTGTACTAACATCCGATAATCTTTTAAGTCCATCAGATATTCTAAAAACAATTAAGAAAATGTTTCAATAAAAAAAATTGTGTTTTTTTAAAACGAAACAGAGGCGTTTTCGAATATTTCTCGAATGTTTGAAGGAGAGACTTTATTGGCTTTGTTTAGGGTAAATTGTTAATAAAAAAAAACAATTTCTATTCCATTGCTGACGTTTCGGTTGAAATCAAACTTTATTCAGAGATTCAAGGTTTGATTAAAACCGAAACGTCAGCCATGGAATAGAAAGTGTTTTTTTTAACAATTTACCCTAAACAAAGCCAACAAAATCTCGCCTTGAAATAGGTAAATAAGGATACGAAAAAACAAAAGATTTTTCGAATGTTTTTGGAAAGATGCGCTCCCCTACGAGGGTTAATTTTTACCCCTGACATTTATTTATAGCGAACAGGAGTTGAGCGGTACCTTGTATGTTCTTACTTACCTTTACTTACCTTTTGATTCTTCTTATGTATTACATATACGTATATGTATTACTTTTTTTTAATCCTTTAATTAAATTTAGAATATTTACTGTCAAAGTTACCATAAGCCGAAGAAATATTTTTCTGAACAACTACTTTTTGCTTGGACCCATCGATTTTATTTTTAAAAGAGGCACTTTTGCTTATTTCTGTTAGTTAACATGCTCAAAGAAATAATTTTTATTTGGCTCATATTATTTTCGAAAAAATACGTCGTTGTAAGAAGAATTATAAACCTTTTAGAACGAGGTGCCACTTGATTCACTTTCTTTTTCAAAATAATAGGGGTAAAAATTGTCCTTCATATGGGTTGATAAATATAAAAAAACAATAAAATTTAAAGATAACATGCTTAAAAAAATAATTTTTAAATGGCCCATGGCAAATTTAAAATTAAATATATATATCAAAAACTATTCAAATGATTTATAAAAAAAATCGACCGTACTAAGAAGAATTAAGAACCCTTAAAAACAAAGTACCACTCGGCCCATATTCCTTATCTAAGTAAGAGGGGTAAAAATTACCCCTCATAGGAGGTGTATAAAACACCAAAGTGGCCAAAGAATTGACGGATTTCAACGTTTTTCCAAAAACATTCTGTAGAAGCTATAAAAATATTTGTTTAGAAAAGCTGCCTATTTTTTAATTATTACCTACTCACCTTACTTTTACAACACACTTTATGACACAATTTTCAAAAACTCACGGCAAATAATAATTGTATGTAACGCACTCTACTTCACTAGTAACCAACCTGTAAGACAATTATTGCATAAATAAAACAATCATGGTATTTTTGGTATTTTTGAACTTCTGGAGTGCCTGGTCCTGACGGATTTATCTCCAGTTTCACGATAAATTTCTTCAAGGTGACATGCGCAAGATGGGAGTTACAGTGTAACTCCAGTAACACTTCGAACATGAAGTTCTATAACAGTATCAGTGACACTCGAGAATCGAGTTATTTCAGTGCTCAAGTAAAAAATTACTAGACAGTTATAAATAACGCGAGGGAGAAATTAGCAAGTTAATAAAAAATAACTTGCTAAAAAATAACTGCATGTCACCTTGAAGAAATTTATCGTGAAACTGGAGATAAATCCGTCAGGACCAGGCACTCCAGAAGTTCAAAAATACCAAAAATACCATGATTGTTTTATTTTCGGTTTTGGATTTGGTCTTTAATACACGAAAATTCTACTCATCTTTCAAAACGTGTTTTTATTTAAAAACTACATACCTCAACCTTCTTATGTCGTTCTCATGCTTGAAGATTTTTGAAGTGAGTGGGTACCTATACTTCAAAGTTCGTAAAACATATTAAAAGCAAATTTTATTAAAATTCCACCTATTAATTTTTCAAAAGTATTCAAATGAATCTTGGTTTAATCATTTTCTTCATTTTTTTTCCAATGCCGAGGCACTTGTCGTGAGACATTCGCCTATACTACACCGCATTCACTGCCCATTTTATTGTGGGGGCACAATATAGACGACAGCATTACCCCCTATGAAGGGACGACACGAACAGAGGCATTTTTCGTGGCGCGACGCTAGGATTCGATCCGAGCACCCTTGGCACCGAAAACCAGCTCGCTGTACCACTGGGCCACCCCAGTGGTACAGCGAGCTTGAAAAACAGACATGCTTTCATAAGAATCAGCGCACCAAATACACAAATACCGATGTAAACTCATTGACCAATCAGCAGCCGCCAAACGATGTAATGGCTTGAATTCATGTAAGGAATGGTAATATTCCCCCGGGCAGGGGCCCGGCTTGCCCGCCCCTAGCGCCGGCCCTGTTTATATTCTTGATAGATTACTTTCAAGATCAATGTAATTATATTCAAAAGTTTTTCGAATGATATTTCATTGATTGCATACATTTTTTCCTTTCTTTTCTCTCCATCTCCGAGAAATGTGTTTACAGAAAAAATATTTACAAACAGATTCTTGAACATAATTTTGCACCAGTACTTATTTATTTATTTATTTAATTTGGCATACGTCAAGTTTATTTTTCCAGCATGGTAGGTATATTTTCTGCTAAGAGAAAAAAAGTAATGTCAATGGAAACTGTTCCTGAAGAAGAGGTTGAGCCGAGTGATGAAGAATTTGATTCTGATGATTCCTATAATGCCGAGGAAGAAATAGAACATTCTAAACATGATACTGAGTCTGAATTAGATGAGTAAGACATTGAGGATGAGACAAATGAAAGGGTCGATGGAAATTCAAAGGAAGAGGTTATTCCTGACCCCTCTGGTGATAGGTCTTCAATGACAAAACAAAATGAAGCCGTCAATTTGATATCATCCATGTATAACACAAAATTTACCGACCAATCCAGTAATAAACCAGAAATAATAAGTTTTTACAATTCAACAAAATCAGGAGTGGATAATTTAGACAAAAATATCGTGAACTATTCACGGAATAGAAGGTCGAGCCGGTGGCCCCAGACAATATTTTACAATAAAGCGATAGTCTTGATAGCGGTTAGTCTTGTAAATTCTGGCATTATCTATGCTAGCTATGATGAGATGCCTGTAATGACACGTTTGACTTTATAAATTCATTAGCAAACAGTTTGTTAGAAAAACAAGTGCAACGTCGGTTGTCCATCCCAAACCTTCCGGATGACCTAAAAAAATAGCACGAGACATTCTTGGAGAACCTGAAGAAACGCGTAGCGCCTCTCAAGAAATTTCTGATAAGCTTCCCAAGAGAAAAACGTGCCGATATTGTCCTTATCAAAAAAGGAGGCAAACTGCATACAAATGTATAAAATGTGAAAATCCGTGTTGCCTAGAGTGCTTGAAAAAAGTGTGCAATTCTTGCGCTCCTGGAGTAAAAAAGTAATTTTTGTTTACGTGATGCTGATTTTAATTGTATTTTAGTTGTATTATTTTAACTGTATTGTATAATTTAATTTTAATTGTATTATGAACAATCAAACAAAACATATTCAGTTAATTTATATGTAGTTTTATTAAATTTCCACCTCTAAAATAAAGTTTTGTTATGTACACGTCTCAGAGACGCATGTTACCTGCAACGAACAAAATATGTGTGCTACCAGTTAAGGGTTAAGCGAACCTGTCGTGACTCGTGACGGATTGCACATATGTACTAACATAAAATAAGTCGGTTAGGCCGTGACCTTCGAACCCTTTCGAAGGTCACGGTTAGGCACACCTTTTCCACGTGCGCAGTGCACAATGCACAAGCACTGGCCAACGCAACTCGCAACGTTGAAAAAATGTGTCTGTTGCCGGTTGCATAGAATGAGTAGCAAATCAAATAAGTGGCCGTCTTAAAAATAAAATCATTAAAATAACAGAAAGCCCCCCCCTCCAAAAAAAAAAAAAATTGTTAATGTGAATTTAAACCATCAATTTCAGATTTTAATTGCGCACTGCGGTGCTCTGTTAGACAGAATGTTTATAGCATCATTCCAACAAAAGGTACGACAAAAAACGGTGTTATATCCAATTTTATTAAGCACTGGGGACTCAATTACATTTCTTAACAGATTTTTAATGGGATATTAGTCATTTTAATCAGTCTTCTATTTGAAGTTAGTGCATGATGTCAAACAAAACAAACCGTTAGCTAGAAATAAAAATAATAAATAATGTTGTCATTCCCCAAAGGAAAATTTTTGTATTAAACAACAAAAAATATGAATACCATGCTTTGGAGTTACGTTGCCCAAATGTAACGTGAAAAGACATTTCAAATTTATAGAATAATTCGTGACCATCTTAAAATTGCTGCTACATTCATTTTAAAAGTAACCAAATAATAGGACACACATATTTTGCATAAATAACTAAAATGAATAATTTATACAACTAAATAACATACTTTCGACGTTTCAACAGACAAAATTAACTAAATGAGTGTTAAACTTAAATAACCCATAATATTAACTAAATGCTCGATTCTCAACACAGATATACATAATCATTTTTAGTATAATTTGAATAAACGATTATAACCACAAAAGTAAACTTATAATAAGAATAAATAATTTTCCAGTGTTTAATAAATCTCACGTTAGAATATAGTTATGGAGCTGAGCAAAATTTAACAAAATTATAATAAAAAAAAACTAGTGAACTAACAAAGAAAACTGATCCATAAGCAATATGATGAATTGAATGATTACTTCGTAGTTGATGAGAAGGATTACAATCAGTTAAAATAAAAAACTTGATTTGACGGAAAACGGGACGCGAGCTAATATCTCATACTAGTACTGTCTAAGTACAAGTTAATGTTTCGATATGAATTCCTGCAATGTTTTGTCTCATCTGTGGGAAAAGAAGATTAGGTATAGTCTTATTAACGAGGATATATTAATAGAGAGTACATTTATTCAGGTAATAATTTTAATCTTCATTAGTTATTCATATTGCGTATCTGTATTTTAGTAGAGTTATAATATTTATAAATCTTGCGAATTTCACGGTTTCCATGGCGGAGATAAAAGCCAAATTGGCGAGATTTTATTTATTTATTCATTATATTATGTTCTGCACACTGTCCTGTTTTTAAGTAAACCTGACTGGCGATCAAGTGACGTATCACGGTTTTTACTTTTCAATGGATTAAACACAACCACTTAGATAAGCGGTAAGTACTCCTTATATTAAACTTTCTGTTTTTATCTTATTTCGTTTCTGACGTCACCAGCTAGGAAAATGATGCCAATTCGAATTTAGTGACGTCCCAAATACAAGGTTTTAGAAACGTCATAAACGAAAAAATTTTCGCCAAACTTTTACCGCTATGGCCTTATTTTTCTTCTTTTGTGCGTTTTAGTTCCGTAAGTTGATATTGCATTAAATTGCAAGCATAACAGTGCAGGAAGACGAATTCAGTATTTTATCATTTCGCTGTCTCTAAGAATTAACGAAAAATAGCAAAAGTCCTTTTCGTTAAACTCTAACCATTTTGCCATCTCCCTCTGGGTGTTTACGTAGCAAGAAGAAAATAATTTTGTATTTTCATAACATATAATTTTTACTGAGTATTATTGATTCGTAATGTTTGATTACACATATTAACATTCAGTGAAAACTCGACATTCGAAAGCAGGAAATTAAAAATGGCATTTACTGGTTTAGATACTACATTTATTAAACTCCATGAGAACCCAAATGAGAAATCATAAGAAATTTTGAGAGTAGAAATGAATGCACTTGCACATTTATTAGAAAAATAATGACAGGAAATTTTCCGATACTTTAACGTGGCTTTTGGAGATTTGAAATGTCAAATGAAGTGCCGCTTTTAGGCATGAAAAAGGCTATTATTTTATTCCCCATCCTTCATACCTATTCCTATTTAAAGAAATGTGTTGCAATGAGAAGAGAAAAAAATACTGCACAACTTCTCACAGTTTTATTGTTTTAAAAGCGTATATCAAATAGGAAGTTACAGTACCTTTTTGAAAAAGAAATATTTCGGGGAGTTATAAGAACAGTTCGAAAAGTTGGTATTTTCCGTTAACCAGGCTCAAGTGATAAATCGCTAAATACGGTTCAAATGTCACATTAAAAATTTTTTTGTTTGTTTGTTTGTTTAGTAATTGGAACCCTCTTGATTAACGTGCGTAAATGAACAGAGTATATAAATAATTACAAGATAAAAAGAACTTTTTATATACCATGTTTTTAAATTTTCTGTTGAATCATATAAACTTGACAATTCTATGTATTAATAAATACTTTTTTAAATTTTTTTTGATGAATTATCCCATCAACTTGAAAGAAAATGGAAATAATTGGAAGTTAACTTGCGTTTAACTTTTCGTTCCCGTCCCGGCCGATAGATGGCTGCACCAGTCTACAAAACATTTAACTGAAAATGGATTATATTCTGCTTAAAGAAGGCTAAAAGTATTAAAATAATGCATTGTCATCGTGTTCTGAGCTATTCTAAAAGTTTCAAATGTCTAGCTAGTCGGGATTTTAGTTAAAAATTGATTGCAAGATTTGTACGCGACACACTCACACACCAATAAAAAAAAAACAAGAAAGCGAGTTAATAAAAACATGGTAATAAATGTGAAATTTATTCATCAAATAAGTATTTAGTTAGTAGGCTAAGCGCCTTTATGTCCTATGAAATATCTTCAAAATGATCCTCTTGTAATTATTTAGCGTATCTATAAATTTAGCATATCTGATATCCATTTGACTGTTTTCATAGAGTTGCCCGGTTGGCGACTTTTTATTCTCGCCAATGGCGATACTTGCACCAATTGCGCCTGGATAACAGAAAAGTACCGAAAAGTCTAAGTGTAATTATGAAAAGCTCGGCATGGAAGAATAAATTAGACTAATCGTGGTAGGGGGGGGGGTACAAAACCCTCCAATTTGGGTTACGATACAAGCGATAAGAGGGTACTAGGTAGATTTAGGTAGATACTAGGTAGATTTTTAATTGTATCAACCTTCGAGGAAAGAGGTTTGATTCCTTCTGTTGATATTTCATAACCTAAAAATTCAAGTTTGATCAGACCAAATTTGCATTTTGCAATATTAATGCACAGTCCGTAATCATCAAGCCTTCGGAAGACTAATTCAAGATGTTCCTTGTGTGTTTCTATGTCCAGAGAAGCAATGAGAATGTCATTAAGATAGCAAAGCACAAAGTCTAGGCCGTTTAGCACGGTATTCATAAATCTTTGGAAAGTTTGTGCGGCGTTGCGTAGGCCAAATGTCATATAGGGAAATTCAAAAAGTCCGAAAGGTGTTATGATTGCTGTCTTCGGAATATCAGGTTCATGAACGGGAATTTGCTGATAAGCTCTTATCAAATCTATAGTTGGAAATATCGATTTTACATGTAGAATATTTGTACAGTCCGTTAGAAATGGTAGTGGGTAACGGTCTGGTATTGTATTTGCATTAAGCTTGCGGTAGTCACCGCATGGCCTCCAGTCGCCGGATTTTTTTAAAGCGAGATGTAATGGACTTGTCCAATTGCTTTTGGATGGTCTGCAGAGTCCTTCCTGCAGCATATAATTGAATTCCTTTTTCGCAGCAATCAACTTTTCTTGAGAGAGTGCCTTCTGGCTTTGGAGAATATTGGGTTGCCTTTAGTTTTGATGTAATGCTGCACATTATGTTCTTTAATTTTAACATTTTTTATGTTACGTTTAAGCAAGTTAGGAAATTTATTTAATATGTCTCTATATTGGATTTGAAAGGTGTTGGCAGTGAATTTAGGAGTGACACTATAGTTACACAAGGTACCTTTAGTCGTCAGTGAGGTGGTACCGTCAATTAGTTTTCTATTTTTACTGTCGACTAATAAGTTAAAATGTGAAAGAAAGTCTATTCCAACAAAAGAAAGTCTATTTATCAAAAGGCGATGGCGGGATAACTGATATTTCTGCTCCAGTGTCAATTAAAAAATGGGTTGCTGATGCATTGTCACGAAATTATAGACGACTCAGCTCGACCCTTTGACCTTCGGTAGCCCTCGAAAGTCGGGCATTCAGTTTTCCTGTTTCGAAACCTGATATTTACATGGAGGAGCGCACTTGAAAGCTGTCTTGCCAAAGCGTTGGTGAAAATAACAGTAATTTGGGTCACTGTTATTCTTGGAACGGTTTCTTGAATTCGATCTGTACCTACGTCTTTGTGGGCTGAAATCTCTATGTCTATACCTATTCATTTTTGGTATTTAAAGTGCCAAATTTGATATCTGTTCCTGTAGATCTTGGACAATATTGTTATCAACTGGCGGAGAAACAATACGAGCTACCTGGGGTGAGTTGGAATTTAATTCCCATATTTTGTCAGCCATCGACGATAGTTTGGACAAATCATCGCTGCTTACAGGCAAAATGCTCCGCATATTAAGCGGTACTCGTTGCAATCACAAGGATTTCAAAAATTCATCAGGTACCTGATCCATCGCCAAGTTGCGCATTTGGCAGAGAAGTTGGGATGGCTTCTTCACTCAATTCCAATTCAGTCAGAAGTTTTTGAGTTTTTTGTGTTTCAGAATCGGCAAAAATTTCAATAAGCCTCTTTTTAATGGCCGGATATTTCCTGTCATCTGGTGGTTTGATGAGAATATCTGCAACTTGTGACAATGTTTCTGCTTCGATCGAACTGACTACATAATCAAATTTTGTTTGATCAACGGTAATTCCAGCGTTGCGGAATTGGGCTTCGATCTGTAAAAACCATATATTTTGGGGTCTGGTTTCCAAAAAGGAGGAATTTTTGCACTTACCCTGGCAATTGAGGATATTTCCGATGCGTTTTCTGTGTCCTCGTTAGTAGTCATTTTATAGCAATCAATCACGTCTCTGGTCGCCAATGAAATTCACTGTATGATGTCAAGTGTATTATTATTTCACTGTAAAGAACAACTTCTTGAAACAATTTTATTAATGAGAAATAAGAGAGAAAACTAAAGACAACAGATTTTCACAATCAACAATTCGCCTTTTTTTGTTTTTATATATCAGTTCCAAAAATTTTCATAGTTGCCTCTTGAACAAAAGAAAATCATAACGTGAAGAGATGAAGATGACGTCACTACAACGAGGCTCTGAATTACATTCTCAACTGCAATTAACGGATTGCTCAAGAATACAACTTACTTACCACCAACTATGTCCCTGTACCTTTAGTAGTTTTTCGTAGCATGCCCACAGTACGTACAGAATGTTTAAAGCATCTTTAGATCTATCGTCTTACTAATGATATCGCAGCATTTCAGTGTTAGTTTAGAGGCAAGATACGCCTGTTACCCTATTTTCAGGTCCTCTAGCGTGATATCCTCTTTTGACCATCCTGTTCTCCTGAGCCCACGCCAATCATTTGAGATAAAAAGCTGACTGTAGCCGTTTTAGAATGCTCCCGAAGTGATGAAATGCATTGCTTAAAAGTGGTTGTGATATGCTTTTGTATTGTTAAAAACAAGTCCACTTATACAGCGACTTAAACAACAAATCTGGTTTTATTCATATACAGTCTCAGCAAGATTCTTTGTGAAAAAGATAGCTTCAATTATCGACAAATCATACATATATACAGTAAGTCCTCAAGTTACGTGGATTCGTAGATACGCGGTTGTAATTTTAATTTTTTCTCAGACTGCTTTAGCATGTTATCAATTGATTTACGACGAGAAAAAGAAAGCTTTGAGTGTACAAACGTCATTGGACAAATAGTTCAATACCCCATGAACGTCTACAGATTATCAGATTATTTTAAATAGCGCAATTTTGTATGTATAATATAAGTATTTTATAGTACCGGGTGTCCGAAAAGTATGGCTACACTTTGAAAAATGAATTTAAAATAAACAAACAAAGATTTTCACTTACGGTTTTTTATGTTCCATAAAGAAAAGATTAAAGTTTCTGTTCAATGAAATGTAAACTAGATGGCGCTACATCCCCGTTTTGTAGCATTCTGCATGCCTTACTGGAGGAAGCAAGAGGCAGCCCTAAAGTAAACGTGTGGTGTGGTTTACTACACGATCGGATTATTAGGCCTTTTTTCTTTTCCGAAGAAACTGTCCGCTCTGACAATAACCTTGATATGCTTGAAATTTTCGCATTTCATCAAGTAGAGGGCTTGAAACCCAATATCATTTTTCAGCAGGATGGAGCACCACCACACTGGAGTTTGGAAGTGCGAAAGGTTTTAGATAAAAACTTCCCCGGGCGATGGATGAGAAGAGGAGGTCCAATACCGTGGCCACCTAGATCTCCAAATTTTAACACCTTTGGACTTCTTCTTATAGGGATACGTGAAAAACATTGTGACGCTGATGAACTGAAAAGTTGAATTACAGCGACCATTCAGAGTGTTGATCCTGTAATTCTTCATAGAACGTGGCGAGAAATTTCGTATAGACCCGATGTGTTGCGCTCGACTAATGGTGCCCACATTGAAGTCTTGGTATAAAACAATCGTGGTATAAAGCAATCATGGAATAAAGCATTGCAAAAAAAAACTTTGATATTTTCTTTATGGAACATAAAAAACTGTAAGTGAAAATCTTTGTTTGTTTATTTTTAATTCATTTTTGAAAGTGTAGCCATACTTTTCGGACACCCTATATGTCCGTGTACTGCAGCGCTTCTTAAACTTTTTTCATTCATGGCCCCTTTTTATCATCGAGATTTTTTCGTGACCCCAGGAAATAAGGATATATAGATAAATATTTTCTCATGAATAATTTATTTCTTCAGTAAACAATATACATATGAACAAGTAATATCAAAAAAAATTTTAAGTCAATTCCTACTTAGGTGAATAAAGAAAAATTTTATTTTAGTTACTTTTTGGCGGAGAATTGCACTGATACTGGCTCGATTCTGTGAACACCATTATTGCCGAAAAATTTTTTTCTCCCATATAAAACTAAAATTAATTAATTAAATTTAATTAATGAATTAATATTTGAAAAAAACTATTAACATCAAGTGTCATCCACTACAAGTTTAAAAAAATGTATTTGAACTTGAGTGGATGAATAAAAAGTATTTTATTAACGATTGAAAATTTGAACAAGATATATAAAGGGAGAGTGTGAACTAATAGTAGGAATTGAAAAATAGTAGTTTTGATACGTTTCAAGTATACAAAAATTAATGAAAGAAAATCACGTTTTAATGAGACGGATGTGGTTGTTTTTTGTTGCATAACAAATTAAACCTTGGTGCAATATTTGACTCTTCTGGTCGTAAAGCACGTTCAATGCTTTATCTTAAATCATAGATGTTTTATTGAGGTTTGCCTAAAATATGGGAACATGCTTTCAGTATATTTGAAGAAATAAAATAAAATATATGTCTTAGATATTCGCGGCGAGCGACGAGAATTAAATTTATGTATTAGAATTAAATTTTTGCAACCCCAAAATTTCGCTTTTGCGACCCCATTCGTGGTCGCGATCCACAGTTTAAGAAGCGGTGGTGTACTGTATAATATAATACTTATATGTGTGTACTATTTTCATATTTAAATAAAAAATATTTCACTGAAAATGATTGAAAAAAGTATTTTATAACGATATTTAGTCATTAATGTTTGCTGCTTTCGTCCATACGATGATGGTCGAAAAGCTTACAGGAATCCAGCGGCCACTCGAGCTCAATCAGTGGGACACGCGTGCCGCATTACCAGGTATAAATTTCAACTTACGAGCTTTCTACACACGCGGAATGTTCTGGAACAAATTAAACGCTAAGTCGAAGATTTACTGTATATATACTCGTACATGTAGGCTGTCCAAGAAAACATTGACACATTTTAAAAATTTATACAAAAAAAGTATACAAGGTAGGAACTGGAAATTCACAGATGTGTTACTGAATATAGTATTAACTTTTTCTGTGTAAAAAAAGTTCAACATATAGCGCTAGTTATTCCGTGAGAGCGAAAGTTGTAAAATGACTACTCCATCAGAGAAAGCAATATGTGTTGGCAGGTATTTCAAAACGGAATCTGTTATGCTAGTACAACGAAACTTTCCCTCGAAATTTGGAAAAGGTTCTCCAAGTCGTAACGGCATCTTAGCTTGGCATAAAAAGTTTCAAGAAACGGGAAGTGTCCTTGATATTCGCTAAAAATGTGGGAGAATGAGCACATCCGAAGACGACGTCGAAAGAATTGCGAATAACTGGCAGATCGAATGATATCACCATTCTTCTTCCCCGAACAAACGGTAACAAAAGATATTTACTTAGACATGATGCAGATTTTTGCTGTCCCACAAATTTCCTATTTACATCCCAAAATCATCTGGCAACATGATGGTGCATCGTCTCATCGGGGGTATTATTGTATACGAGATGGTTTAAATGAGGAATTTCCAAATGGGTGGATTGAACGAGATGGTCCCACACAATAGCCTCCTCGATCTCCAGACATTACACCTCTTAACTTTTTTCTTTGGGGATTTGTAAAAGACAAAATTTATCGAACAAGAGTGGACAATGTTGAAGTACTCAGAAGACGTATTACTGCAATTCATGTGTTACGGAAACCCTTTTGGAACGCAAATGGGCTGAGTTTGATTACCGACTAGATGTTCTCCGTGCCACAAAAGGTGCAAATATTTAAATTCCTTGACAATACTAAAAAAACCCCTAATATAAACAGTCCAGTCATATAAATGTGACCACCACCTACGTTTGACGTCAGCGTTAAATAACCAATCGCAGAAGGCACGTGTCATCAGCAAACTTGGTGGATATATAAAGTGTGTTGTAGGCAT
This sequence comes from Dolomedes plantarius, assembly GCA_907164885.2. Taxonomy (NCBI): domain Eukaryota; kingdom Metazoa; phylum Arthropoda; class Arachnida; order Araneae; family Dolomedidae; genus Dolomedes; species Dolomedes plantarius. Next base: position 138,982,410 of record OU015498.1, read on the forward strand.
TCGGAAAACATTTCAGTTCTTTCAGTCATGCAGAAACGGAGCGATTTATCCGACGTCCAAAAGGGCATGATCATTGGCTTTCAGCCAAGGGTGGAGGCATTTCCGAAACGGCTAATTTTGTAAACTGTTCGCGGGCCGCCGTGGTAAAAGTATACCGTGCATGGCAAGATGGCACTATCCAAAATCAGCGACGGGGCAAATGTGGTGCACCACGGGCCATAGATGGCAGAGGTGAATGACGGCTGCGGAGATGCGTTCGGGCGAATAGACGTGCAACCGTTGAGCAACTGACCGTCCAGATGAACCAAGGGGCTACTAACACTGTCTCCACAACGACGGTTCAGCGAATGTTGCTGCGTATGGACCTTCGCAGCAGACGCCTGGTTTATGCACCTATGCTGACTGCTGTTCATCGGCGACGAAGGCTGGAATTTGCACGCCAGTACCGCAACTGGACTTCCACTGAGTGGAGACAGGTGGCATTTTCCGATGAATCACGTTTTATGCTCCATCGGACAGATGCACGTTGGCGTATACGGCGTAACACGTCTGAAAGCAAACACCCTGCAACAATTGTCGGAAGGGTCCAAGCTGGAGGAGGGAGCATTATGGTCTGGGGAATGTTTTCGTGGTATTCTCTGGGTTCACTCATCATTGTGGAAAGCACGATGGATCAACACAAGTATGCATCTATCCTTGCTGACCATGTTCACCCCTACATGCGAATTGTTTTTCCTCAGAATGATGGCATCTACCAGCAGGACAATGCGACGTGTCGTAAAGCTCGCAGTGTACGTGCGTGGTTCGAAGAGCACCAGGATGAGTTTACCGTACTCCTTTGGCCAGCAAATTCCCCGGACTTGAACCCAATCGAGAATCTGTGGGACCACCTCGATCGGGTTGGCCGCACCATGGATCCACACCCGCGTAACCTAGCGCAGCTGGCCACGGCACTGAGTCGGCATGACTCAACATCCCAGTGAACATCTTCAGGAACCTAATTGACTCTCTTCCTGCACGTCTCGCAGCGGTCCGCTCTGCGAAAGGTGGTTATTCTGGATTTTGACAGGTGGTCATATTAATGTGACTGGACTGTGTATAAGGTAACACATGTGAATTTCTAGATCCTACCTTGTGTACTTTTTTTTTGGTTATAAATTTTTAAAATCTGTCAAGGTTTTTTGAGACACCCTATATAATTATGACTAATCCTGATCAAATTTTCTTTGCATTTCAGCAAACAAGTAAAGGTGAAAATCTGTGGAAAGCTCAATTAGGTAATATTAAAATTAAGTTTAGATGTTCCAAATAACACCTGGTGAAACTTTCCATGAAAGCAACAATGCGAGCAACGCAAAGGAATTTTGACTTATTTACATTTGAATAATAAAACATGAAATGACAATCCCGAGATGGGCAATATTTTCCCAAATCTTGGATAGTCAGGATTTTAGAGTTGCGCTGAATATCCCAGTATTGTTTTATGTCAGTGGTTTTTATTTCATGCAATGCATAATAGTGGTCAGCCAAAGGTTGTGTAACATCTAACCTGGCTTGTACACCATTGGCTGAAAGATAGAAGAGTATAGGAGATTTTTTTCTTCTCTGCTCGAAAAACCTATCACTTTTTGGATTTTTTCCCCGTCACGTTTGCGAGTCGTCTCTCCAAGCATCCTATCAAGGGAGATTTAAAATATAATTGAATGTGAATCATGGTTACAGTGGTGAGCAGGAGAGGAAAAGACATTTTGACTGGAAGTGGTCTTTCTAAACAATGGGGACTACAGCGTTTTGACTATGCCCACGAGTAACAATACCATCTGTACACTTTGTCAGTGTTAAATGAATTTTAATCATTTTGCAGCCCTTTTATTATATTGAGCGTGAAATTACTTTAAAGGCTATTAGTGACATCATTTTCAATTACAACACTGATTTCCAACCTGGAATGCAAAACACATTTTGAAAGTTGTGATCATTAGCATTGTATGCCTCCTTTAACATTTAACAGAGATGTACACTTTAAATGTGAAAGACAATGGAATATGATGTATCGTTTTAACTGTATTTATTTGTAAGGGAAAAGTAAGTCTACTGAAAAATCCTAAAACTTTCAGAACGTTGTTGTTACGTGCTCTGTTACATGCATTCAAAATTCACTGTTAATTCATTTAGGTATTATTACAAGAAATTGCAAATTGAAGGGATTTTGTAATATAAAAGTGTTTTATTCTACTTTTTTAAATGTGAACAAATTTATTAATATAATACTAAAACTCAAGATTCGTGTAAGTAAAATATAAAACTTCCTTCAATATACGAAATAGTGCCAATTTTCTAGGTAAACAGTATGCTTTAAGTGAGTAGAAACAGAATAATCGAATGGCCCTTAAAAAATACCATCTATTAATTGATCATATTCAAAACAAAAATAAATACAAACGATGCTAGATTTGGGGGAACAGTGATCAACTAAAGGGTTTCTAATCGGAATCGTAGCCATTTTTAATTATATTTCTAAGTAAATTCATCCTTAAATTTAGAAAAGATGGTTTAATTTGAAATGTTACTTCTGCCCATTATTGGCGGAAAAAAAAATCTTTTGCTTTAAACGAAACAAATTTATTTTCAGAAAAATGTTGCTATCAGTAACGTGACTCTAGACATAAGGAAATGAATGGAAATGTTCGAGTATATTTGAAAGAGAGCAAATGAAAATAAATAAATAAATAAATTTTAAAAAAAATCAACTGAAACATTCTGTTGAGATCACATAAATTACTTCTCAAAATAAAGAGAAGTAATTAAATCCAATTCGGGAATTATCGATACCAAAACAATTTTTAAATATGTATAATATTGAATTACAGCAAGATAAATTTCGTTTGGGCGCATTATTAAAATTATTTAGTAGTCTTTCATAATCTACGTATAGCGAGTGATCTAGTTATTTCATAAAAATACAATGTACCCAAAACTTAATTATTTAAAATAAAATTTATCCAGGATATCATTAATTTTTGTTCATTTTAATTTGTTAGGTATGACAAAAAATTACATAGTTTTCTTGAGATGCGATAACGAACCCGTGCAGAATCTGGGAAGCGGCTTTCGTATGCCGACAGATAATTTGTTTTTATTAATAAACATGGTACCTATGAGTCACTTACAAGTCAAAAAGCACAGCAAGCGGACACTAGAAGTATTATTTCCCTCTGGCAGTATCTGTTACTTCAAATTACTTATCGGCCCAGGCTGCGGGAAAGCTTGGTCGCACTGGAGAACTTTAGAACAGGTATGCGACAAAGATATTTTGCCTCTTGTTCCAAAGTCCCGGTTGATTCCCTTCTCGGATTTAGACTCTAACTTACAGAAAAGCCTTACGAATCAAAATTTCGTCGTCTGTTTTATTCCTTTGGAAAAGTACCAGGCGGAAAACGTGGATTCGGCAGCAGGAAAATCATTTAGCGATAAAAGCAGATACTTCACAACAGACGATTCTGGATTAGATTCAAGTGCGAGTCTGTCAACTAAATATTCCTCAAAGAGTATAAATGAAAGAGAAATATCCGAAATTGGAAATGGGAAAGTTGAGGATTGCAGAACCGAGAATATCCTCTCGCCTTCGACGGGTAATCAAAAGACCAGAAAAACGAAACCAGTTCATCGATTTGGAGAAGGAATAGCAGAAAACTGCGCATTTGACCTAACGATGAGTTACAGCGACGAATTAGTAATGGGTAAGGAGAGAATCAAAACAGATTTAGAAAATGGTGCTCATCCTATCCGCGAGGAACGTGCTTCGACGTCATTGAAAGATAGCAAAATGGATTTGGAAGCAATCAAATTCAAGACGGAAGTTGGAAATAACTATATGTATGAAAAAAGGAAGGAAAGCAGTGGTAATGAGCATGTAAAGAAGATTTTAAAAGCGAACGAATTTTTTACTAATATATCTCTGCTGGTTATACCCGGTGGTCTTCGAAGGAGTAAATCTGTCGATTCCATGTCAGAAATTTCGCCAGAAAAGTATAACAGAAGCTACCTGAGTAGCAATATATCTCTTCCTGATCTTCATGAGCTGATCTTTTATCGTAGATATAACCGTTTATCCTATTCCGTTGATTATTTTACCGATGCAGTAAGTGTAGGCCTGAAAAAAGGACATTCTACTCAAGAAATCTCGTTTTGGTTGCCTGATAAGAAATCTAATGGCAGAATATATTGTACTACTCCAATCTGCCGTAAGATTTCTGCTCATAAAAGGAAACCTTCCATGGCTAGGTGAGTTTATTTTCTGATTTAATAGTTTATTTCCGTGCAATAGTTCGATCTAAATTTTCTTTGTATATTAATTTTCTGTTACGAATTTTTCACTCACCAAAACAGTTTTTATTTAAATTTTTGATTTTCCTAGAAGAGATCACTTACCACAATACGACTCGAAAGTTGTCACCAAAGCTCCCCTAACCAATCGATTGAATAAAGCACACAGAAAACGTGCAAGCCAAATGACCTATGATAAAAGTAAACATAAGAACTTTTCTTCAAAATCAGATGTCACCAGTGAATCTTTTGAAAGTATGTATTTTTCTCCATTACAGTTCTTAGCTTTAAGAGGCAAGCCAAGGGGCAAACTTCACTATTAGTTCTCATTTAAAAAAAAGAAAAATCTAACTGCATTCTTTATAGCGTGATTCAAAAGACTAAAATCTGCGTAATTCTAAAAACCATGCGTTTCTTTGTCTATAATTCCTTACAACGTAAACTGTGCAAAAAAAAACGCATTGTTTGTTGGTTTCGGTACCACCGAAATCAGTAGTATTTTTTATTACAGAATAAAACAAATTTCGTTTAAAGCGGGCGAAGGGTCCGGGGTTCCCGAATATATCTAATACACTATTTCCACATGTTGAAGAAAATAACTGCAACCTCCATGTAACTATAAACAAACTCTTGAGGTAGATCGTCAACATGGGATGTCGATAGTTTTGTGTCACTAATTTCTTATTGAAAATACCCTTCTTGGAACTGAATATTATCCAACTGCGCAAATTCCTTGAAAATGTTTCCGTAACGTCCAGGATAAACTGTGTCTGATTGGCCCGATGAACGTCTTCACACTTAACTCCAAGTCTCCTGTCATGAAGTGACTTTTGGTGCATCGCATGAGGGTTTTCGGCTGCCCATGTGCATAAGTTCTGAAATGGTGCAAACGAATCTTAACATTTACTCTAATCTCTGCAGGCACTTTGGGCTTACCACTTTAAAACTTGTCCGTTACAGTACCGCGCTTCGCACCCCAGTTATTGTTCAACAATGAAACATCGTTCCTCTTACGAAAACGACTTGGTAAAATGACTTCCTTTCTATACATCTAAACGGATTAAAATTTTATGCCGCGTTTTAGTCATGTGACGCTATTTATAGCGCTTGAATTATGTTCGCCCATAATTACAAATTCGGGGCTCCATTTAAAAGTTATTTGCAAATTTTCCGGTTAAGTGAATTTTGGATCACCCTGTACTTTAATCAAATAACATGCAGTTTTCTGTTTCCATTCCGTATTTCTTCAATAGCTTTGCCAGCGTTCAGTAGAAAGTTAATAAATGTAAAATAAGTTAGAATTTCATTACATGGAATGATATTCACAGTCTAATCTTCAAAGTGATTGTACAAGCCAAGAGCATTTTACTTTTATCTTTTGCGATAAAAAGTCAAGAGAGCTAGTGCTTGTCTGCGTATCATGCAAATATTTACTCGATAATGAGAAAATTTTGGACACGGTCCTCCTTATAGTAGTCGTAGACAGGAGTGAAAAATTTCCGTTTCCATTTCTTGAATCAGGAATTACTCCATGCTTTGCCAAATAAATCTAAAATAATAATTTCTCTGCGGAGTAATTTAGTCTTCTATGCTCTATCGTAGAAAATCAGAATACACTGGGGCATTTCCTACTATCTGAAATCAGAATTTCTCGCATACTTCGATTTGATTGCAAAATTACTTTAAGCCCTTCGGCCGATTTCTATTTTTATCAATTGTGACCAAATTTTGGGCAGACCTTAACATATTCTAAAGATTAATCACGGGAGAAGGATTCCTACAATAACTTTTATATTATCTTAACAGTTTTATATAAAGAAAATAAAGCGACACGCCATATCTTGTGTGGAGGATCATCAGACAAAACCAGCAGGATTACCAGATCCTCATCAGCTGACAAGACACCCTCGAGAAAGTATCTTCATTCCAGAAATGAACGTAGTACACATGACCCTATCCAAACAAGACTGTTGGAGTCTTACGAGATCGCATATGAATTACATCGCATTCAACGGCGGATGTTCTGCGAAATTGAAACACCAGAGATAATGAGATTTATCTTGAAGCCCCATACAGTCACAGAGGTTATTTCGACGCTTATTTAATACACTTCTTTTTAACACTATTTAAGGTGTCCGACTACGTTCGGAGCCTTTTTTTTTCCAAAAATTGTACTTGCGAAATTTTCTATCTTATTTTTTGAAGGAATATACAGTTGGCTCTCTGTTTAACGACGCTCTACTTAACGACGATCTCTGTTTAAAGACGATATTTCCCAGTCCCGGCCCCTCTGACGTTATGGGAAATGTTACTTTTTTACAAATTCTGTTTAAGGGCGATCTCTACTTAGGGACGATTTTTCACGGTCCCTTGAAAGTCGTTAAACAGAGAGCCTACTATAGCACCAAAATACAAAAATGAAGAACAAATAGACCATAACTATGCAACCTTTTACAAAATTGAGGATTTTTTTGTCGAAATTGAGCAAATATTTACATAAACGGCTCTAGTTCTACAAAAAAATAGTTATGCATATATCATTAATTTCTTTTTGTCAGGTGTACGTAAAACACGTGAGTGTAATGACTCAAAAGCTAATCGACAGTTTGAAATCTAAAAGAAATATAGGTGACTAGCTGAAAATCCGCACTTGGCTACGGAGTTCATTCAAATTAAATACAACGGTCGATGTATGCAATTAATGCGAAAAAAAAATATAAATATATATATATATATATATAATAAATACGACGATCAATATAGACAATTGATACAGAAAAAAAATATATATTTATAAAAAAAATCGTAAGGGATATTTTTATAGACAAAATAATATCCAATCGTCTGCCACATTAGCAAGAAAAAAATTTTTTTTTTGTCTATTTAGTTGTTATGCATGTGATGATAAATTTATTTAAAGTACCATAAAAAAAAAGAAATCACGTGATCAGCATGTAATAAATTAAATTCTAAAAATTAATCTTTAAAAATTCACCAAAAATCAGAAAATAGAGGTAAAGATTCGAAAAAGATTTCATTTTAAAGGCATTTTTATGATCTTTCTTGTGATATAAATTTTATAACCGTCAAATTATTATTTTAAATGCAAACTTAAAAAAAGTTACCAAAACAGCTTAAAATTTTAATTTAAAAAATTCTAAGAAGAATTTTTCAAAAATCTCTCTTAGTGCACCCCTATACTATAAGAAGAATCGCCCTGCAAAATTTCAGACCTTTAGGTCCAGCAGTTTGGTCTTTACGATCGATCAAAAACATTGACTGCACATATATCGTTTAAAAGGAAATAATTACAAGATAAAAAGAACTTTTTATACACCATGTTTTTAAATTTTCTGTTGAATCATATATTGACAATCATATATTGACAATCATATGTTGAGTCATATATTGACAATCATATGTTGACAATTCTATGTATTAATAAATACATTTAAAAATTTTTTTTGATGAATTATCCTATCAACTTGAAAGAAAATGATCAAATGCGTAAAACTTTTCGTTCCCGTCCCGGCCCGATAGATGGCTGCACCAGTCTACAAAACAAAATTAACTGAAAATGAATTCAAATCTGCTTAAAGATGGCTAAAAGTATCAAAAGAATGCATTGTCGTGTTCTGAGTTATTCTAAAAGTTTCAAATGTCTAGCTAGTCGGGAAGTTAGTTAAAAATCGATTGCCAGATTTGTACTGGACAAACACACAAACAAGAAATCGAGTTAATAAAAACATGGTAATAATTAATAATCATATGAGATTTTAAAGCATGATAAATTTTTCATTAGTTGAAATTTACAATAGCGACTTTTTTCCTGTTTCGCGGGATAAGGTTTTGTTGTGCGGGTTTTATAATGATATATTTGTAAAATATTATCTCGATTTTTATTGATATTCAGAACAAAGGGACTTAGGTCACACCACTTCTTTTTACCTGACTCGGAACTTCTAACAGCCACAAAATTCTTCTATTGTTCATTATCAGTTTAAAAATTGAACTTAAATAGGATAAAGTGCGAGCGTGTGTGCAGTTGAAAGTGATTAATAAATGCTTTATTAATATAAAGGCTGTATAAAAATTTCACTTCCAGAAATAGATTTTATCGACGCTTTTGTTGAGTTTTCTATAGCTATAAATTTAACCACGACGCCTACTCGACTTGTTTCTTCAAATTTCGATCGACGAAAAGTATTGATAGATAGGGCAAGGCGTGTTCACTCGTCGAAGAACATGGTGTCATTAAAGGGAAAATTCCGCATCACTGAGCACATAGACAACCAGTTTTACGCATACTGTATTTTTTGTGCATTTCTCTCTGAATCTGGGTATTCCTGTACTTCTTTTTTTATGGTCTGATATTCCTGATCATATTTGCTTCTGAGCTGCCCTTTCCAAAATGGTCATCTGTTCCCTACCACTATGCGACAGTCGCAGTGATTGCAGAAGAAATATTGATAAAGATGGAAACAGAATAACGTTTCCCAAGTTTGGAACGGAATCTGAAGAAAGGAGTAAATGGCTCGAGATTATTAATAATAAACGTAAGAATTAATTTAAAAGTTTAATTTATGTCTTATTTAAGAGTGTAGCGATTTATTAACACTCTATGATAGAAATATTCAAAAAATGATTATTAATCCGTTTTTAAATATTTCAGATTAGTCGCTAATGAATTATGAAGTTCATGCTTAAAATCACGCTTTATTTTCTTCATCTGCTGCATCTTAATGTCGAGTAATTATGAGACTACTCCTCACAGACATTTCATTTGATAGATGGGAAGAAAGTATTGAATACCAATTCAAACTTTTAACATGTGAAGTATTTCTTCATTAAATTATTATAATATTTTGATGTATAATTTTATCCAAACAGAAAGTCAGAACAAAGATAAAAAGTATTATTGAATAATAAAATTAACTCTGATGAATCAATTATTTTCCACGTTTTATTAACATTTTGATTTAAACGGAAGATTATATAGCAGCAATAATGATGACTTCATTATTGTTTTGTATTTAATGCATCCATTATGTTTTTCCCTTCCTCATTACTCAGGTTAATTGCCCGTATCTATGTGGTTACCTCTTTTTCTTCGAAAGGCTCAAAAATCTCGTTAACGCGGAATTATCGGCGTCAAGTAGATTAGAAGATGCTGCTCGGATCCATCGACTATTCGTGCAGGTATTTTTAATAACAAGTACATTCGTATATAAAATGCTCGAAGAACGCTTTTCCAGTAGGTAATTCTTTAATCTGATGATTCCTGGAATTCGTTGGGTCGGAATGAAAGGATGATATTAGTCCGAGGACACTTTCAAATAGTCAGTAACCATAGAAGAGTTCCGAAAAAAATGTCTGGACAGGCAATGACATCTGGTCGCTCACAATGTATGGTGGTTGGTGTCCACAATATGTGCTCAGTTTCGGATCCCGGATAAGGGCCTGTTCACATAGAATCCCTCAGCGTCAGCGTTAAAAATTCTGTTGGCGCTGATTGGTTAAATGGGTCAATGATTGGTATATGACTAGTTAAAAAATTTTACGTTGATGCTGATAGAATCTATGTGAACAGGCCCTAAGACATGGGTGTTCCCGTGCTGTCCCTTCAAAGGGAGCAGTGTATGATGCCCCCATAATGAAGTAACCAACGAATTCGTGGTTTGGATGGGTTAATGTCCATAGGACAAAGTACATACCGCATTAGAAATAAAAATAAAAGCAATGACGTCATTTTATTTCGAGGTTAGTAAATCCTCCCTTTCGTTTTGAATGACAGCATAGTGATTAAACACCTAAGAGGATAAATCATTTTAATTCGGGCGAGTAAGAAGGAACTTCTAAATTTTCGGAGGACGACGACCACGGGCACTTGTGGAATACGCGACAGCAAAGCAGGTGTGCTTTGGGGGATTCACTAAAACCGTTAAACTATCGCATAAAAACAAGGAAACGATTATTTCAAAATATTAATATATGTTGCGGTTTTAAAAGAAATTCTTGGTAGCGTCTTTTAAGCTCATATCACCTTGGAGAGTTTCACGCTCATCTATACTCAGACACTCTCTTGGACGAGTCTTTGGCATTGATGTTGGTGGGAAAAGCTCCTGTGATAAAGTCGTACTTGAATTATAAATTTTTCGATCTAGTTTAGAAAATATTGAATTAATTACCCCGACTGGCTTCGATCATACAATTAAAAGCAATCGATGAACGATGCAATGTAAGATGATAGCAGATACACACTGCTTGGTGTGCACACGAAATTGAAACAACTGCTTTTAAAATACTTCTGTGTTTATATCATGCCTAAATACAAGTAATAACACACTTATTAGCTGTTGTAAAAACATATTGACTGAGGTATAGAGTATTGAGTAAAACTTTCTAAATTTTTATCACCTCGCATCAGTTCTGATTTGTTTCGGTTCTAAATGATTTCATAAATAACTATTTCATACTAATTAAATTTATAGTTCTGAATATGCATGAATACTTAAAAGATTGCACAAGCATGATGACATTATACGCGCTAGCATTTCGTTAGGCAGATTTCTTCCTTTTTTTTCGAATGTTGAAAACTTGTTTAGTCGTAACTAATGGGATGACCTGACCAAATAATGATGGCGGTTGTGTGGAGAGTAAACTTCCGTTACTAAATAGCAAATCTACTCAGCTCTCTCAATAGCATGGCTTCAAAATGCAAAGTGAAAGAGTTGTGGGTGTACTAAGAATAGTAACACGAGACGAGAGGTGTGTGATATGGGCTTTTTAAACATCTTACCGTATCAGAATGTCTAAAAGAACTAAAACGGAAAGTTTACTCCTGCGAACTATCTATTACTACTATTTTTTTAAATGCAGAATCCTGTGGACAAAGCCCTTAGGTATATCGAACTATCTATTGTATGAGGAAATTTGTCCCTACGATATTCTGATTCTAATAAACAATTTTTCACACCCATTTTTACTGAATATAAGGACGTATTGTCATTCTGAATGACAAGAACCATATAATGGAGGCTGTTTATATTCTTGAATGAAAATTTGACATTACTTCTGTTCAGAATAGCTTTTATTTTTTCTAGCCTTCTCTTTAACAGTATGAATATCTAGATGAATGAAATTTACTTTCATCTGGTGTCATCATTTTGAAAATTATTTAAGAAGAGTAAAATAAGCAAACTGAAAGTACATGTTTTTTTAAAGGTTGCTATAGCCTGTTTCAAAGGAAGAGATGCGCAGTCTGCCTATGCCATTATTGGAGGCCTTTGCAGTCCAATGATTCCGGAATACAACAAACTGTGGTCTCATATTTTGAATCAAAGTGAAGATGTTAAGTAAATCTATTATTTTACTCTCTTATGATCCTTTCACTTATTCTGAATTCAAAGTTATGTAATTTTACTGGGACTATTGAAATTCAACAATGTACGTATTAGTTAGAGGACATTATACATCATCAGTTCGCTGTAAAAATGGGCTTTAGATTACTAATAAACAACCAGAAGCTTACCTTTACAGCACAGAGATGACTTTTTATACCAGTTTCTTCCGTTTTATACATAAAGTATATTAAATTTAATGAAGGTTTCAGGGTCAGAACTGGATATTTTAGTGTTTCACGGTAGGATAATTAATGATAAGATGCTTACGCGGTGTTAAGATGAACTTTTAAAACAGAGATATGCTGATTACATGATAGAACTTCTGGTAAAAACACGGAATACAGAGACGATCAGATCAGTATTTTGTTATAATCAGTCTAGCTAAGGTGAAAGAGATTTTTTTTTATAATTCAAAAGTAAAACTAAATTAAAACAATATTGCAATATCCGTTTCGGATTTGCAAAGGGTAAAGTATATTCAGTCGCGCTTAGTTACAACAAGACAGTAAAAATTTTATAGAAATAAATCAAAGCTTCAGTTTTCGCATTCAATCGCTGATTCTAAACTTACAATACCGTAAGACGGGGGGGGGGGGGATTACTTTGTGACTGCAGGAGTAACTTTATGACACACAGTAATTTTTCGTATTTTGGATCTTGCGCCGCGCCCGTGATACCGGGGAGGCAAAGAACAGCGCCAACAACTTGTCCAACAGAGAAACCTAGTGGCCAGTGTCCTAAGTATCTGTGCGCAATTTGGCTTCGCAGGCCAGTGTATTGTTCAAACCTGTTGTCAAGCTATTGACTCAAACTTCGGAAACTTTGTATGCTGAAGGCTAACACCTTATACAATCAACTACCATAGGTAATTGTTTGTTATTGTCAATATGTTGGTTATATAGTGGAGCAATATAACTGTTGTGTAGTGATATTTCCGAGAGATATGAGAACATAACCTAAATATCGAAAGGCGACGGAGTTACTTTGTGACACATTGACACTGTCACAAAATAACCCACAAAGTCGACCACCTTCCTCTAAAATACCACTGGAGAGAAAGAAGTATTGACTATCTGGAAAAAAACTACCCGAAGGAGCAGAATGTGCCGAAAGACGAATTTCCTCATCTTCTCAAAGAACTGATGGCTGCCCGGGCACCAGAGGTCTATTTGACGTCAAAGATATAGAAAAAGCTATCCAATATTTGTAATAGGTATATATAATTGTGTATCAAGCTTTTGATAAGCGTTTTACTGTCTAACTTTGTGTCAAGTAATTTTTCCTCTTGGATTTCAAGGCGAAAACACAGATGTCACAAAGTAGAGCAGTACTCGGCGGGGCAACTTTGAGGCACATTTTAACTGTAATTTCTCAATGGTAATTAAAGATCCGGGTTAGCGCAATACTACGTAAGGAAAGGATGTACCAATATTTTGCAATTGTTCGTTTTGAGCTGCTTTTAAAACTGATCGGCTGGCACAGAACAAAATTTAAAATCCGTCACAAAGTAACACTCCATCTTATGGTATATGAAACATTTTTCAAAATATCAACACACATTGGTTACTTATTTTTATAAGTAAACTATCTGTTTAATCCTATGTTTTTATACTTTTACGAGTCGCAATTCTCCTAAGTAACAGCTAAGTATTCTGCACACAACTCTATATTTGCATGAAAAAACATTTTATGGGATTAGAAAAAAAAATAGCATCTAAAACTTTTGGAAACTTTGGAATATAATTCTTTCTTAGTATTTAATAATTAAGTCACTGTAGCAAATACACTGCTGGCCACCCAAATTGCAACACCAAGAAAGACAAGAGATATCACAACAAAATTTATTTTGTAGATAACATGTTGACCAAGTATCAAATGATTAAATTTATAGACTTCTGTGAAGTGTGGTTCCTGCCAAAATCAGTAGCCAGAGTAGCCGCCATTGTTGGAGATCACCGCTGCCACACGCCTCGGCATTGATCCAAAGAGACTTTGGATGAGTTCTTGGGGTACAGCAGACCAAGCAGCTTCCACACGTTGCCAAAGTTGATCTGCTGTGGCAGCTGGGGATGGAATCTGGGTCAATCGTAGAGCAACCATGGACCACATGCTTTCTATCGGCGAAAGATCCGGAGAGCGAGGCGGCCAAGGAAGCAATTCAATCTGGCGATTGACGAAGAACCGTTGGACAATGCGTGCCACGTGTGGTCGCGCATTATCCTGTTGAAATATGGCTGTGGGCAATCCCTGAAGGTAAGGAAGGACAACTGGCTCCAACACCTCGGAGATGTAGCGCTGGCTGTTTAAAGTACCGGCAATGCGTACTAGAGGTGTGCGAGAGTGATATCCAATACCGCCCCATACCATAATACCCGGTGCAGGACCAGTGTGGCGGTGCATTACGCAGCTGTTCAGCATCCTCTCATCACGGTGTCTCCAGACTCGAATGCGACCATCGTGGTGTTGCAGACAGAAGCGTGACTCGTCAGTAAAGACAATTTCATTCCATTCTGCCGTCCACATCCTTCTGTCATCGCACCATTGGCTGCGGAGACGTCTGTGGTTCTGCGTCAAGGGTAGACAAAGCAATGGACGTCTTGCGGACAGACCACTCTGCTGTAAACGGCGTCGAATGGTACGCGCAGACACTGGATGATGCGTTACAGACTGCATGTGCTGTGCTATGGTTCGTGATGTGACTGAGCGATCCGTCACTGCCAAGCGCACAATTTGCCTGTCATCACGTGAAGTGGTGCGCTGAGGTGGATGCGATCGAACACGCCGGTCCGTCGTACCCTCCTGCATCCAACGATCACATATCCGCATTACAGTTGTTTGGTTTCGTCCAACACGACTACCGATTTCCCTGAAATGTAATCCACGATCTCGGTAGGCCACTATCCTTCCTCTGTCAAACTCGGATACTTGATCAAAAGATGATCGCTGTTTTCGACGAGGCATAATTGATCGTTTTTTTGAAAAAAACCACAAGAAAAACACAATTGCCGAACTTGAAATCGTCGAAATCTCCAAGCCTTAAATAGCGTGTAGCGAACTGAGGTTCGTAGTTTCAACCAGTAGATGAACTAAACACACCAGGTATACATCACTCGTTACTTAAATAAAACAAATGCAATTTATTGAGAAAATTGATGATGATGAGATATGTACACTGCACAGATGCAAGATGAACTTCGGTAATCTTAAGAATTATCACACTCGATTAAATCGGCGTGGGGCGGAGTAAGAACAAAGAAGTCCGCTAGGCTAGCAGAACTGACTCTGCTTCAATGATGATGACACGGCACTTCGTCCTGATGGGAGAAGGGGCTCCCCAACAATATTAACGGTGGTGACCACTGCACGCACCCGGTAGCGATCAAAATATAAAAATAAGGAGAAGGGACTCCTCACTGGAAATTTCGGTAGCAAAGGCTACTTCCACGAAGACTGGTCTCCGAACAAAATTAGCGGAGTATGTTTACTCCTACAGAACTTAATCGTCGCTGCAAACAGTCACAAGGGACTCTGTACCTCTAAGGGCGGCCACCCGGCTGCTCTCACACTGGATCCGCCACGGGTCAGGAACAAAAGACGCAAGCCACGGGCAAGGGGTCCATTCTCTTTTATAGGAGAGCCTCCACCGGATATTGCACCACTCTCCGGAAAGTTCGAACGATCTAGAACAAGTGAGCAACGGAAATGGGTTTCCCGGGGCGATAATGAAATATTTTCCCCGGGTCTAAGCGGCCGCCTTTTTAGTTTGTCCTCAAAGCCACTTCAAAGAGCCTCACTTCAAGGAGCCTCAAAGGGCCGCTTCGGTCAATGCGAAGGGGCACGAGTCCTTTTGTTTAGGCGCGCGGCGCCTCCAGGATGCTGCTTAACAACTGATAGTTCATGAATGAAAAGCACCTGGAGTCTCCTGTCATTTATAATTGATGTCAACCGGTTGTCAAAACTCACCCGGTTTGTAACGACAGACTTAATCAAGAAAAATGGCCGAGGCCTCCTAACGTTCTGTGGATCAAGTCTATCGGATGAACAAAGGAAAATGCCGTCAGCATTTTGCCACCTGAGTGGTCTGGTTTCTTTGATGACTCTCAGGCCGAGATAGAAGAATTTCTTTTGTTAACGGAGAGGTTGAAATGCAATACTCTACAAGCGCTTTGAAGTGGCGCCACAGGCGCGCGACGTGCGTCTGCGCTGAAATTCAAATCATTTGCATATCTCACCTCCGCTAATACATGTTGTAAATTTCATGTTATTTGCATGTTTCCTTCAGGGTGTTGCATTTACAGTGGCCAGCAGTGTAATTAAAGTAACATAAAATGGCTCATAAGTACTGTTTTATAATATTCAACGCGGATAGATTTTAATCCCATTCTTTTATTCAGCAGAAATTAATTTTACAGCCACTAGTTGAAAATTACAATATAGCCATACAGAAATAAATAAGTATACCGTAGCAAATTTTTTATCAACAAAACATTGTTACTAAAAATTACCACGGTAACCCCATGAAAAACACTCAGGTATCTACAAGTTGGGGGAACTTCATTCATTCAATTGAACAGAGTCTAACATTTGTGTATTGCATTTGGATAAATGGACTTGGGGATAAAAACCATCATTTCACAACATTTTAAAGAATAAAAATAGTACTTATACGTATTATTTCGATCCAAAATTGTTCTCTAGAATCTGCGATAATTCATCAGTTTTCTATACCTTCTTTTATAATTAAAAATGCTCTTAATTTTCAGTTCAAGTGAACAAAAGGCTCTCACGGAATCTACGATTTTATGTAGGAAGGTCTTAAATCCCCAATATGAAGTGTTGCAATTAACAGGAAGGTCACAAATTTAGTTCCTATTCACGCTTGAGACAAACACCATCAGTTAAAAGCACATTTGACTTTTTCGATAACTTTAAAAAAAAAAAAAAAAAACTTTCTGTACCTTAAAAGAACACATTTCTCTAAATTTTATATTGTCTGTATAAATGGGTTGCAACAGATTTAATGAAACGCGAATGTCTCGGCTTTAAGAGATTTTTGGAACAGTGGGCTTACGTTACCGAAAAAAAAAAATTCAGACTGACAATGTTTTGAGAATACTTAATGAGTCTAATTGCACATAATTAGGTTTGATCATTTTGCAGTTGCATGCGGTTTTCCGTATTTAACGACTCTAAATTTTAGGTTATGAAAATGCCCTTCTATATAAATTTAAAAGATTGTTTTCATTAAATTTTAATTTCTACATACATTGGTTATAACAGATTCAATTTATGTTAATGTCTTAAATTTTAAAAGACTTAAGCACTGACTATACGTTTGGGGGGGAAAAAAGTATTAAGACAACAGTTTCCAAAACATGCATAGTTATGATTGGGATTATTTTGTGATCCCCCATGGTACAATAAATAAATTTTAAAAAAAACAGTACCTATGTCATAGAAAATAACATGTTTTCCTTACAGACATCTATCTCTACTCTTCAAAAACTGCTGGAATAGGAAAAAATGGCACGGAACAAGGCAACACATTCCCTTCTTTCTAGATTTTATCAC
The DNA here is from genome assembly GCA_907164885.2 of Dolomedes plantarius. Taxonomy (NCBI): domain Eukaryota; kingdom Metazoa; phylum Arthropoda; class Arachnida; order Araneae; family Dolomedidae; genus Dolomedes; species Dolomedes plantarius. Next base: position 138,999,710 of record OU015498.1, read on the forward strand.
TTTCCTTATGGACACTTTGATAAAAGAAACACCAAGCATTTTAACAGTATCAGAAAAAAAATCAGCATGGGATATTTTTACAAAACCAAGTAAGTAGGCAGAATTTAATTTATTTTGTGCATGTAAACCCTTATGCAACTTAAAAAATTCCAAGATCCATAATGCTTTTTTTTTTTTAAATTTATTTATTTTTAAATTAAGGAAATAGGATACACAACATTATTCACTTTACAGCATTCATATTATTTGAAAACTTCTCTTGGTCAGCCCTGGTTTCCTGTTGATCAGATATACATGTCATTTTCACCACCAGGTCCCTTCTCTGGAGTTTTTATATATTCCTCCAGATCACATCAGGCCGAAGTCCTAAACTGATAAGTTTCTCTGAGATCCACTTATTAGTCTACTATTGAGTCAGAAAGAAATTTTTACTATATCATATAACGGGTAAATACAAAAGGCAAGAGGGCTTTCAAAAATAATGAGTTAACACGATCTTTGGTGCCCTGGACATTCAAACCCCATTTAATTCCTTCTTACAATTTATTTTTATTTGGGAAGTAATTTCATAAGGATGGTATGAACTTCATTAATTTTAATTTGCTAAATATAATCATCTGCAACTTCGAACACTTAACAATTTAGAAGAAAACAAAATTAACCTACAAAGTTTGGTTCTTCAGAATTAATGAACACACATAAAAATTTAATATGTAATATGTTTTTAAAAAAATCCTGTTGATTTTTCTCCTTTGATCAAGGGTTAATAGTAAGCTCCAGGTATAAATTTTCAAAACTATGTTGTTACTGAGGTAGCAATTAAGTGCAGGAAACATAATTAAAATTTGTGAGAGAATCATTTCTTTTGCATGTATCATATTGTGGGAAGAGGACATTGTAGATGTCTACCATATTATGCAATTCCATTATGAAATTTATGTCTAGGCACTGTGTTCATTTTTTTTTTTAACTCACCCCTCAAGCAGAGGCACAAGCAAGAGTGGAAGAGTAAAGGGAACCACACAAACTAAAAAAGGGTTAAGAAGAAAAGTGGTAATGCAAGGGTTTCTCTTCCTTAGAAATAGATTTTCGCTGTGTTACAGCTAGAATGACCATCTCATAAAAAGGCAATTTCTGGGTACTAACCTACAAAACTCAAATAACAAAATAATAACAACAATTGTGATTTTTTAAATTTGTTTCTGGTTTGAGATCATTCAAAATAAATTTATAAACACGACTCAATTTCATTTGCATCTGTTGCAGCTATACCTTCATGCCATAAATAGCAATACGTTACATTTTCATCGAAGTCATAGACTGTGAGATTGAAGGTCCAGAGATGTCATTTATAAAAAGCAACTGAATTTTGGATAAGAGGTATTGGGAGACACTGCTGCAGATCAAATATGGCAGTTTTACTATTCAAATCAAACTTTGATTTTTCTTTATTTTATAATTATTATTATTTTTTGCATTATAAGCATATCTGGCATTTTTGTGGTGATCTTCAAGTTTTCTAGAAAACTGCTCTTTATCTTGTGCAGGTGAGATTTTTGTTTTGAGTGCTAAAGGGTCACAGTTTTGGCATGTGCCCACTTTAGGTTCTTTTTTTTCTCATGTTAAAACTGTAAAATTCTTCACAAAACTTATGATAAGACATAGGTTTTGAATCACTCTCAATCAGAGTTCTGCTGTACTCTTCGTAAATATCTGTTATTGTTAAGTGTGGAGAAACAAACCTTTTTCCAAAATCCCTTCTTGAGTAATGACTCTCATAAGCAGAAATTTTACCAAGAAATTCCCGAGCTTGAGCAAGTGTTTTCTGGTAAACTAGTTTTTTGAAACTTTCCACTCTCATCTAACTGTATTATTCCACTAGGATAAGCACTTTTTTTTCTCCTAGTCCCTTTTTTAATAATATTTTCTACAGTTTTGTGGCTTTCACCGAATATTTTTGTGAAACAACCTTTACAAACTACAATTTTGATACCTTGAACTTCAATGTTATACTTAATAGTAATTTGCCTTAAGTGATTATTTCATTATTTACGTTCCCAACTCACCATCTTATAAGCTATAATGGTGCGGTCAGGTTATACACAAAGTAAGTGACTTATCCCTTTGTAGACAAATTTTTCCAATTTTATTTTTGTTGAGTAAAGACTGCTAAGTCCTTTATTGGGACATAACCCCTTTAACACTAACATGTTTGTGTTTTCTTTCACATATCCGAAATTTTAACTGATTAATAAAAATATTTAGAAGTGGAATTGGACTAAGCTTTCTGTATCCCTGCAGTAGCTCTTGATTTTTCAAACATGCCTGGTTTGATAACTCATTTCAACCCATTTTGGACTTAACACCCTTTACACAGCAAACTCAAGATATAAATTGACAAGTTATGGGTAAAAATCATACAAGATCTACTTTAGTATTTCAGTGTGGCAATACATGTAAGGATATGAAAACAAGATGCTTATTCTCATTATTAACAGCTTTGATTTTAAGTGTTTAAGAATCATGGAAAAAAAAAAAAAAAGTTATTTTTTTTATAAAGTCATTTTGTACTCTGCAGTGCAATACATAATTTTATTTTATATCTTTAATTTTTTTGTTGAATTAAAAATCTGCAACAATCAGAGCATAGCTTCTACTAAACTAAATGTTTGTCACCATATTATTGATCTATATTACTGTGTGGGTAATATGAAGATAAAATAGCCATGCAAGTACTTAGTAGAGAAAAACAGTCAAGAATTTTGATTTATTCTAAACTTCTTAATGACATTTCTTAACACACTAGCAGAGTTATTAATTTTTACAAACATACTGCTCTGGCTCTGATACTAACTAAATTATCTTATCATTTTAATGGTTTGTATGAGGCAGGCAACAAACCCACTAGACACATACCTTTGACAGTTGCAGATGATCATGTATGATGGAATCTGATCAAAACTAATGCAAACCTCTACCATTATACAGTTGTTAGAGATCCTTTTATTTGAAAGCACCATCTATCTAACTTTCTGAATCATGGCTTAACAGAACATGCCTTTACTTGTATCATTCTCAATGCTTGTTTGTTTACATGTGAAATATCTCTTCCAGGTTTTCACACTGCTATAGGAAGAACTTCATTCACCACACAAAGTTTTCATTTCTTTGTTGATATGTGGGGCTGTTTTACCCTGTAAATGCAGGAACTTGTTCATACTCCTGCATATAATTTTCAGCATGAAGGCACTTTGTGTCATTTTATCTTAATATTGTAAACCTGAAACAAAATAATATTATTATATTATACACACAAATACTATAACACATTGCAAGTATCATGATTCTAGACCAAATTTTCATAGTCAGGGCAAAGACTAGTTGATACCTCTATGTATCACGCACTAACTATTCTAGGGTGCCATTTATCGCTATCATCTGCAGGACTAAAACTTTTTTTAAAACAAAAATGGTCATGAAAAATTAAATCCCAAAAAGAAAAGCCACAATTAAATATGTCATATCACATAAAAATGATACCTGCAGCAAAATATAACTTTGACCTTTTAGTTTTACTCTATTTTTATCAAGTATAAAGAGGAAGTCAATATAAACATATTCTGATTTTAATAGTACAAATAATAAGCAATTTTCTTGGATTACTTTAATTCTGTCTTTCCTTTTCACTCAATAACAGCAATTCATAGAGTGACAAGAATGTTTTCAGATATTTTGTACAACAAAAATCTTAACACGTACCAGACAGTATTAAAAAGCACTGGAAAATGAAAGTGGCAGCATGTGCACAGCATATAGTTGTTTAATATTTGACGGCATCTTGCATGAGAATATTTAGCAGCTTTATAAAATTATCGTAAACAGAACAAATCAATGAGATATTCATGATTGTCAAAACTAATTAATTTGCTGACACTGCCAAAGTATTCAAATTACCAATGGATTCTGGAACAGAAATGAATCGGCAAATATCTAAAATTCTAATATGATCAAAATGGAGACAAGGAGATTGAAATGCTATAAATGTATTTCAGGTTAGTAAAAATATTGTTCAAAATCTCAGTTTCTAGTTGAGTTTTCGAAGACACAGGTATATAGGTTTATGTTTTAAAACAGTTGCTTCCCAATACTAAGTTTTTAACCAATTTCAAAATTATAATAAAAACTGAATACAAATCATACCATAAGCAAACATATATCAGTAAATGTCTGCTATAACTATAAAAAAAAAATTCTTCTGAGAAGAATATCATGTCAACACTATTTCACCAAAAGGGAATAATTTGACAACAGTTTTAGTATGACAAATAAGAAGTTTCACATTCCCAGACAAATAAGAACAACATTCCCATTCTTATCAGCCCTATATCTTCAAATTTTTTCATCATAAAACCAATTAAAATCTACCCACGTTTTAAATACCTGATAAGCAGCACACACACACACACACATATATATATATATTCTTTTTCAGTTAAGTATTATACTTTAACTGAAACAATTTACCTTGATATGATTCCACAAAAACTTTTCTAGACAAGCCCTTTAATTCAGAGTTTTAAACTTTATACATAAGATTTAATTGCTTTAAACTACAAATTTGTGAAAGCAATCAGATCCAATATTATAATGTGCCTAATTTTGTACTACTCCAATTCATAAGAAGCAGAAAATTAGACACATTATAATGTTGGATTGTGAGAATGCTTTCAACAAAATTTTAAATGCTACATTTTACCTTTGTTAGCATTGACAATTATGATACACATGCTCCCCCTCCCCTTATCAGTATGAATGACATTTAACCATCATTTGCATCGACCAGTGCAACCAACCAGTTTTGCATCGTGCGATTATTTCAAGTGTCATAAGATTAATTTCAAACTGAAATTAGTGCAATGGAAATATTTACCCTACTGCACAGTAAATTACAAAGTTCTGTAACTCCAGTCTTTGAAGGAAAAAGTTCTGTAATTTAAAGTCAATTTCTAGAGCTTTTCCAAAATTTCCCGAAAGAAGCAGCATTTTGTTTTAAAGAATCTTAAAAATAATTTGAAATAAAGCAATGCATTAAGAATTTTAATTCCTTTATCAATGAAGCTGCTTTCTTGACAATTAAATAAGCAACAATGTACAGTGTTGTTGAAATCTCAACACTACCAGAGGAGCCACCATGCAAAATTTCAACTTCCTAAGCCTTATCACTGTATCTAAAGTGATCAGTCAGTCAGTGTTTTATTTTAGGGTTTACGCCCCTTAAATTTTGAATTTTTTTAAATGATTTCTTAGTGAGCATTTAAGGGCCTAAGAAGAACCACCATGCAAAATTTCAGCTTCCTACGACTTATGGTTCCAGAGATACAATGATCAATGAGTGAGTGATATTTGGCTTTTATATATATAGAAAGATAAAATATAATAACTTATGAATAATATATTATGGACTGAAGGTAATAGAACAGCCATTTGATTCAGAATGCACTAATTACATAAAAAAAATTTAAAGATTTCAAATTTTTAAAAAGGAAACTTACCTTCTCAGTGATTTATTTTCTTGCTCTTCATATAACAATATATAATAGATCATGACCGAGTTCTGGCATAGATTCCCTTTAAACATCTTCATCAAAACAAAGTGTTTAATTGTGTGTGACCACAGACGAAATAAATAAATAAATATGTATATATATATACACACACACATACATAGTATACTTTTAGCCTACAATATCTTAATACTGGAGAAAAAATTGGTTCTTTAATACCCATTTTGCATTTCTTACATCATACACATACCTGCGTAAGGTCAAAAACCCATATTCCAAAATTCAGTTTAATTCAAGATACGAATCTTTAAGAAACTATACTAAATTTAGAAAATGCATTTCACAATATGGTTAGGTATAACACGCTAGAAGTCTTCATCTAATACTGATATATCATACAAAATCAAAGTCTTTGGATCCATTTAATAATTCAGTTATAAAAGCTAGAAAAACTTTATAAGCTTAATTTAAAAGCAATATCTACAAATGTTTTTAGAGGAATGGCCCACGGCAACAAACAATAGAAACACAAATCTGTCAAATTTAAATACAGTGAAAAACCTGATTTAAAGCTAAAAATTGAGGGTTTAGAGAATCAAAATCATACACCTACTCCAGCAAGATTTACAGTTGAAGTTAAAAAAATAAAAAGGGGGATATACCTCACAAAATTATGGAAAATGTTATAATTTACAAGAGATTGAGAAACAGGATCAAGATTCACCAAATCATTTTTCCATATAAGTCATATACTGTAGAAAGTTCAAGGGGTTTAATTTTTATAATGTAAATATTATGTTCTGCCTAATCGTTACTAATTTGAAGTATCCTCCTTTTTATCATTTAGTTGCTCTTTAAATTAAATTGCTATAAATTTGAAGGTGTCTTTCATGAGTTTACATATTTTAAATTCAGTTTTATCTGTTTATAAGTATGAAATATGAAAATTAGAAGAGTGTACTGCAAAAACTGGAGTATTTCAAGTCCTCATTAATTACAATAGCCATAAAATCATTTTCTTTTAAAAAAATTCTTAACTTGAGCCAAAATTATTTTAAATTGTGAAGGAATAATCTGTCACGTTTCCTAGGTCAAATGTCCATGCATACTGTAACCTTCCTTTCTCAAAATCACTATGATCTGGTTTTTACTCTGCAGCGTTATTCTCCGACCTTCTGCTATATAGTGAAAAACAATAAATGAAGGCCAGCCACAAATTATGTTAGGGACAAAAGACCAATTTATATAGCATGAGTTATAACTGCAAACACTAGTTATGATATTAACCATGTAGTATATGATGAATTGATATTTAAAGAGAAAATGTAACTGTACTTCAGCATTATGGAAGAAGAAAAACTTTAGTAATCTTTCAACAGTAGAACCTCGATGAAATTGAATTCCTTGTTATATTGAAGTTTTCTCATTCCCCTTGAGGTTCGATGTATCGAGCGAAGTTCCACTGTAACAGCTTTATTTATTTCACAATTTTATCAAAAGATAAAAATCATGGTTTTATTTTGACTGAAACTTCCCAATATTCTCAGCAAAGAATGGATCCTATTTTCCTCAGAGTTAGTTAAACATGAGTAAGTCCTAATATTTATTCATTAATTTTTGTTACAGCCCCAAAAAACTAAAAAGGAGTTCCAAGTTATTTTTTCATTATTCAATTCTCCCCCCCCCCCTATAAAAAAGGATAAACTGATTTAAATATACACCAGATTATCTTTTTGCATGGTTTTGAAATAACCAAGTAAAAGAACAGATTATTTTTTTACATTTTTATTTTAAACTTTAGTATGGATTACAAATCTAAAAATAATAAAAAATATTCAGTGCAATGTTATCAAGAGCATTTGAGAGAATGTAGATGGTTCCACATTAGTTTAAAGCACTGATGTACAATTCTAGAAGGCCTCTAACAAACCAATAAACTTGGTAATAATTTTCTTACAAATGATGACAATGACCTGTGCCATTCCAATGTGATTTTAAAATGATTATAGCATGTTAGGAAGAATCATAAAAAAATAAAATAACAAAATCATGGTGTCTAATAACCAAATTCACGTTAAAAACCGATGAAAAAAAATGTTCATTTTAACCAAGATATACTTGTAGATATATCGCCATTCAATATTTCCAGTGACGAAAAGGATTTTTTGCCACCAAAAAACAACAGTAAACAGGCACCTTTACTGCTGCATTAATTAACATTTTTCTTATTAAGTATACTTGGACAGAACCTATCTCCAAGTTTCTGTCCAAGTATACTTAATAAGAAAAGCATATGTTCACTGTATTTTTTATTTCTCAGCACGGTAGTCGCTTGAATGTATCCCCAGTGCAAGAACAGAATAGGGTGTATTTCTTTACTTATGGGGTTAAAATATTTTTATTACGTGGTTTTTTTTAAAAATCAGCATCCTATATCATCATAAGCTACAAAATTTTTTCCCAGTAAAATTATACTTCTATAAAATGGGCATAAAAACAGTTTTATGTGTTACTGAACTAAGTAAAAGGAAATTTTCAACAAAGTGTATTACAAAGACTAAATGTTTTATACTATGTACCCAAGAATAAAGAATAAGGTTTCACCTTAGCATTTTCATGTACATCGTCAGAAATTTTTGTTCTCAGGATCTTTTATTCGGAATTCATTATTAAGCCTAACATTTTAAGAAATGATCTAGCAATTACACTATCTGCAATTTATTCCATATAAGTTGGCCTGAGTCAAACATAAATATGCTATCTTGAAAAACACGCCTTAGGAATGAAACGGTCAGAAAATTGATATTTTCCTTTGGCAAGAGATTAAAAAAATTAAAATATTAAGACTTGAAATAGGGATGCGACATTGATATTCAATATTAAAACATCGCCCAAAAACCATCGATGTTTTAGAACATCCATTTTTAAAAACTGGTTTAGTAACCTTTAACATTAATGTTACTATGGTTAGTCGTGGGGATTTAATTTTACTCTCCGATTGGGCTGACACAAATGACAAAAACTTGGTTGCTTTTGCCTTAGGTTATATTGATGACTCAAAATTCTCATTGTAAATATCGCCATGTTTTGCCTTCAAATGTCCAGATAAATTCGTGGTATTGCTGGAAGTTTTGAGGAACCTAAGGCAAATATTGCATCTTGCCAATTTGTCAGAGGTTTTGCAAAAATATTTCCAAACGGTACTTTTGGGAGGCATCTTACTAATAATATTAACGTCAACTTATATAAAACCAGAACAGAACAGAAACTTAACTGCTCTCGTGTATATACTATTTATCAAATAAAACCCCATGGAACATTCCAAGCGCTTTGATCATTGGTTGTTGATTTCCAATTGCCTGTTTGCTAAGGAATTGTTCCCTCTTTTGTATTCTTCCTTTTCAGAATTCAAACTTACATTTACTGAATGTGAAAATTATGCTACGTGGTAAATTTTTTATTACGGTACTTTTTCATTTAAAAAAAAAAAAAAAAATCGTGCAAAAAACATTGGTGTTGCATCCCTAACTTGAAACATTTGTGAAATTTTTAATTATAAATAGCATAAAAATTTATTATTGATCACTTTAATTGATCCACTAAAACTTTTTTTTAAATGAGTAAAAGTAAATATAGATGTATAATGTGCTGATTTAATCCATTGTTACAGAACGATCTGATATGTTTGTACATTTTAACAGAAAACTTTCACAGAAGAAATTTAAATGTAAGAAACTGGAGAATCTTTGCCGAACTAAAGATTTTAAGTGAAGGGAACTTAGAAAATGTAATAGAAATCATTGAAGAATGTAGGAAATACTATACATATCTTGATGTATCAAATTCTTGTAGAACTGATATTATTACTGAAGAATATTTACTTCTTCAACAATATAATTAAGATACCCCAATAATTTACATATAGAGTGTTATGAAATAAGGAAATAAACAGTTGTTCAGTAAAACATGAAATTTGTACTTTAATGATATAAAATACATTTTATGCTTGCAAGAAGATTCATAAAACAAAAAGTCACTGCAAGATGCAGTGCATCTAAACACAACACAAAAAGCAGTATGAATAAAATTTTTTGCATGATAAAGCTAACAGAAATTTCTGTTTCATAGACTTAAATAATGAAAAATAAAATGAAACAATGTGAATCTTCTTTCACTTTTTCTTGCCTTTACGTCCACCTTTGGCTTTGGTTGCTGCAGGCTTCTTGTCAAGAGTGCTTGAGCCACCAGCTTTGGTGCGAATTTCACTTTCAACATTTGCTTTTATAGTGTTTTCAAGAGCCTATGCACATGAAAATAATGAATAAATATCAATAACGATAACAGATGTATTCAAAAACTACAATTACAAGTGATTGATTAAATATTATAACAATTTTTAGTGTACGGTTAGTATTACATTTATGAATTTGTGAATTCAATCAACAAGATTAAAAAAACCCACTTGTGTTCCACCATCTACTATACATTTTAAAAGTCTTACAGTTCTTTCAGGTATTATAAATGTTATAACACAAAATCAGTATAAAGACAATTCCATGAATGTGTAGACATAATATTTACAATGATTTTCAATATATTCAATGACAGCAACGAGCAACTGAAAATACAAACAATTCAGTTTTACTTGGCAAAACCTGTTATGATATCAGACCTGCCGACCTCAGTAAGAGTAAAATCCTGCAATATTCTACCATGCATAAGATAATCGGCATAACGACATAACACAAAACAGTATAGTAAAAAATCATAAAAGAATTATAATGTATACTTACTTATAGTTTATAGGATATCTTTAATAATATTACATAGTTCAAAATATTTCCTTACTGTTCAGCACATCTTGAAATTATAATATTAAACAAAAGTTATATATTTGGAATTTGTAATCATACATTTTAATGTACATCATATTTACACTAGCAGGGACCCCAGCAGTCTATATTTTGAGTACTTCTATATCTTTATAATGTTAGCTTTAATTAATTGCAGAAAATCTTGGAATTTTTTTACCATTTACTGTAGCTGATTTTGCTCTTTTTAAAAATTCATTGTCAAATTGTTCTTCATAACAGTGTCCTTGTAGGTTCATTTGCATATTAGCAAATTTTCTAAGGTTTTCCTTGACATAGATGACATGAACTGAGCAGATATTTTTGTTATGTAACTAAAATTCCATTAATAATAGCGTCCATTCCGGAAACCCAGAAGATTCTTTAAAAATCCGGCATTGCCGGGGGTAAATCCGGAAAGTTGGCAGGTCTGTGATATAAATACAGATACATTAAGTATTTGACTTAAATCTTTATAAATCATATAGGGTGGTTCTCACTCATTTTCTAGGAGGAGAGGGGGGGGGGGGAAGAAATCAAAATCCATTTATGATAAAATTGGTTAAAAATCAATTATACTTACTCAAGTTTTGAGTGATTTTCTAGATGCTTATCTATAATTACTGATAATTTTTTGTACTCTGAAATTATAGTAAAATTTTTTTTCTAGAAAAATAACTTTGTTTAACTTCTGACTTAAAAAATTTAGTTTTTCTTTCACTTCTTAACATTACATTTCTAATATTCCAATACCTAAATTTTCCGAATAGTACAGTCAATTTATAGCACATTTTATGCTTTGAAGAAAACTTTAGGTTAAATTCAGCATGCTTGAAAAAATTCTTCTACAGAGGCTGTTCAGACATTTTTTAGACGATGTATATTGTATTCACAAAACTAAATTACATAAAATTCTTGCGTTTTAAATGTTCTATTGGACATCCCTTATTCTGAACTATCTTTCGACACTGCAATTTCCAGGATCTCTTGATGGCACTGTGGGTAAAGCGATGGTATTTCATTCAGAAAAATTGGCGATAAAATATGTCCCTGATAGTATTTGGAGTTAATCTTGACATTTCCCCCCACTCTCTTTATTTTTAACTTGCCATTATAAGAAAAACCAGCAACAATCATGAATCCCTTAGAAAAACTTTCTTTCGATTCTTTGAACCATGTACTTAAAAATTTTTCTCCCCTTTTATGATAATAAATGGCTTTTTTTTTTGTTGCAATCATTTAAATACACCCATGATTCATCTACTATGACAATTGCTTTCCATTTTTCTTAAGATAAGTGTTTCTCATATAGAATTCTGCAGCGTGTCATGCATTCAGCGATATGATTTGGAAGAAGTAAGCGCCATTTATCGGCATATTTTTCTTATAAAGATCGCTATCCCTAACTTTGATTATATCCCGGCAACTATGCGCAAATAAAGGCACCTAAACATATAAAAAACACCTATTATTTCCTTTTAATTTATGTGTCCTCATGTTGGCTTTGCCGCGGAGTGCGGGAGTTTCGAACTTTTATTCGTAAATAATGCAATGTTGGAAAATGACGTCATCGTCATTTTCCGGCGAAAGATAAACTCTCATTGTATTTTGATTCGCTACATGCAAATTTTCTGTCATTATTCAAATTTTTTCATTGTTTTGTGATTGGCTGCCAGAAATCTAACTGCAGCTTGTTAACCTTGTTTAAGCACTATATATAACGAGTCTGACTATAGTTTAGCGGTGGTGTATCGCTGTTGCATTAAGTTATTTTTGTGATACTTGACATATTAGTCTTGTATCGTATTTTTATTACTTGTTTCTTTTTTACCGGACATGTAACCGGTTGATGTATCTCTTTTTAGTTTTTTATTTAAATAAACTACTTTAATTTTTTATCTTAAATTTGATTCGGCTCAACTTTATCTAATTTTTTTGATGAGTTTAATTTCTGAGCCATTACCGTGCTCAGCACCACAGCGCAATTAATTCTGCTTGATTGAGTTTTTCGATCATCTATATCGAGACTCTATTAGAAGACGATGCACATTGTGTTTTTTCGCTTTAAGATTTAAATCAATGTTTATCATTTTGTTTACAGTGGACACCGAGCATTTTAATGATTTTGCAACTGTCCTTTGACTAGGGGGATTTTCTTTTAACATTAAACAACATACCTTTGCAATAGTCGAAGATGTCCGTTTTTTCCTTGGACACTTGTTTGGAATTTTTGTCCCACTTGACGCTCCAATTTGACATTTTTTCCCTTTCTTGTTAACGATATTACCTATCGACGCTTTAGATATCACAAAACCATGACTCTCACATCGTTTTTGGATAACGGAGTATGCATATTTCTCTTCGGAAAGAGCATAAATGTAGCCTTCGAACTACTGCTTTGTTAAAAACGCCATTTTGAATAAAAACAAAACTTTCAAGCCGCAGACGATAATTTTGACTTTTAAAAACATAGTACAATTGCAATTATTTCTTTTGCAGCAAACGATTTTTTATTACCACTTACCAAAATCGTCTAAAAAATGTGCGAACAGCCTCTGTATAACTAAGCATGACATGACAACTCGAAGAAGCATTTTATATCCTTTAAAGTTTTTTAAAATAGGAATTATGCTACTTTATTATAAGAATACATATATTTTGCTATTACATAATCTTTTAAGGATAGAGTTACATGGAAGATGTTATACAAAATGACATCTCATTTACTTCATAACCCAGGTATTTAACCCTTACATTGGCCCATCGGTATAGAAGACTGCTGTTGCTCCTGTTCTGAAGAGTAGGGCGGTAGTGGGGGGTGAACAGACTGTAGGGGGTTTGTGAGTTCTTCAGTTGGGTCTTGACCTTCAAATACAACACAGAGATTTTCGCCCGCTCGTAGCGTGTCAGTAAATTTAATCTTTGTAAAACATAATCGGTCTTTTGGACCGATGAGCCTTGAACCACACTAATTGTCTGTCAGTCTGCATGCATTTTATTTCCAAGATTTTTTTTTATTGTTGTAGCTAGCATGGCTGGAAGAATTCCTCATGTTTCACAACAAACCAGGCATTTTGTCTCTCGCACTATCACAGATTCGGGAGTAGGATTCTGAAATTGATTCAGATGACTGCTACATTCTAAACAATTGCACTATTCTTCCTCAAATCTCCAATGAGAAAAATAGTGATGATGAAGTTCTTTTACAAGATTACGAGCAGATTGTCGGTATTTCTGAATAGCAGCAACAAATCACAACACTTAGCTTTGAACAGCCTTCATCGACCAGTCATGGTAACGTTGATATTATATCAGACAAAGAGAGTAGCAGAGGGGATGTTCTACGGAAACGAAGGGGTCACAAACCACAATAATTCGTCATAACAAGTGATGATAGTTCTGATGATTCAAGGGGTGAGGACAGATAAAAATCTTGTGAAAGTACTCAATATTGAGGGAAAAAAATTGTTTTACTTGGAGTTCCAAGCCTTTGCGTCCTATAACGCAGTCAGCAACTTGTAATGTGATAAAAGTGGGAATAAACAAGTTAGAGGGTCCAATGCTGGCCTTGGGGCATGATCCTTTTCCAGTGTAAGTTTAGCATTTGCTATTTACTGACAAGTTGATAAAAAAGTCGCCAATCATACCAATAGCAAAATAACAAAAAATACGCTCACACATCGAAAATCCTTTAGATCATTATTATAAGGACATTACATTAGAAGTAATAAATGCACTCATTGGAATAACTCTTTGTGCAATTTTTAAATCATCTCAAGAATCAATGACCCCGTCATTCTCTTTACAAGATTTTCTATTTGTAAAATTTTATTACCAATGTTATTTTTCTAACTGTATATACAGACTAAATTTTTGTTGAATAATCTATTTTTTATTTGTCCTTTTCAAGAATGAGAGGTAGCAGTAGTTTTTCATTAATGACTTTTAACTGCGAAAAACTTATAAAAATAGGAAAATATCCTAATTTTATAGTGTGGTGGTCTGTGAGACTGATGAGCTGGGAAACAGTATAAAGACAGATGAGCCAATGTAAGAGTTAAATCCTTTAAATTTAAATTTATGTTGACAGTATGGTATTCAAAACCAGTTATCTAAGACTTGGATTTACAGGCTTTTAAATGTGCAAATCCCTCAGAGAGAAAATCTGTTAATACTTTTGAGACTGGAATTATAAATTTGTGTACTGCTATCAATGCTTGTGTACCAGACACAAATTTACGTCTAAACATTTAATGCAGAACACTTCATTAGAGGTTGCACAGAAATTATTTTTCATAAAATTTAGAATCCATACATGTTCGTAAATTAATGCATTTTTAACTACCATGGCAAGTGGAAGGGGCAGATTCAATATGATAGCTGAAACTTTTGATGAGATTTTCACAGTTTATTTGGGCAATTCTACGGAAAATGGTCAATCGTACGTACTCAAGTTTGCTAGTCACAAATTTTGTGATAGACAGTTAAAACTTATTTTATTTTAAATAACCTTTCTTACAGCACAGAGTCTAAAGTTTTTATAGTTATATATATTTAAATACCATTTCACCTCAAAATTGTACAAAAACTCATCGATCATCATGCATACTGGACCAACTTAGTGAAGCTTATCGTGTTTCTAGTGATAGTGATAAGCAAATTGGGTAACAGATGTTAGGAACAAATCTGAAACTTCAGATTCTTTGAAAGACAATCAAATAAAATTACTAAGAGTGATTTCTAAAAATGACCCACTGACCACACTATCATAAGGTATGAAGGAACATGTTCTTATATGAATTACAAGTACCAGAAAATCAAAATATTCATTAAGATGCAAAGTTTGTTCAGTACATAAAATGTGAAATGTAACATGGTATATGTGTCAATCTTATAATATGTCTCAACATAATGGAAAGTGCTTTATTGAATACCACACAAGGAATTATTAACTTATGTTATGAAAATAAATTTGTTTCAAAATTATGCTTTTTAAATTTCACTTATATTACAAAATAAGGCAGGAACAACGCTAAGTTTAAAACCTACTTCACCAGTTCTTACATTTAAAACCTTACTTTATAACAGTCTATGTGTTAAAGATAAATGAATATCGCTCAGCATATGCACATTAAAAGCTGAACAATGATAAAACGAAAATATCCTGTTTGAAGAATATACATTTGGTATCACATTATTATAAAAAATGCTCACTTTTTGCAGCTTTTTTTTCTCAGCAACAGACTTTTTTGGTGTCCTCTTGGTCACTTTACTCCCTAAAAATATAAAATATGCCAATCAAATTTAATTTACCAAAGGAATATGTATTATAAAAAATAGAGAAATGTAAGGTTATATTTTTAGATAGACACACCAATTAAAGTTTTATTATTAATTTAAATTCAGAAAAATTTCATATTTTTAATATAAACAGATCTCCCCCCCCCCCCCCCAAAACAAAATGGGTTTTAATTCTGGTAGTCTTGAATATACAGTAAGTCCTCAACTAACGCGGTTAATTTGTTCCAGAACATTTCGTGTATGTAAAAAGCATTAAGTCAAAATTTACCAAGTAATGCCACGTGTGTATCCCACTGATTGAGCACTAGTGGCCGGTGCATGTGTGACCCACTGTTGGATCCATGTACGTTTTCTGACCATCATCGTTAGGACGATAGCAGCAAACATTAATGACTGAATATCGAAATAAAATAAATTTTTTAATCTTTTCAGTGAAATACTTTTATGTAAATATGGAAATGGCACACACATAATTATGTAATTTAAAATAATCTGATAATCTGCACTTTCATGGGCCCTGAAGTATTTGTTCAATTATGTTTGTACACTCGAAACTTTCTTTTTCTTGTTGTAAATCAATTGATATCATGCTAAAGCAGCCAGTAAAAAATTTAAAATTACAACTGCATATCTACGAGGCCATGTAATTTGAGGACTTACTATAGAATCAAAAACATAAAAAAAATTATGTACAGAATTGGAAAATTCTTATTGTTTGTTAATTTATAAACTATATTTCCCTAGTGTGCTAAGATACTGTGGATATGTTAATTTTGAAAAGAGCTAATATGAAATTTGTTCAGGTCACCCTGAATCCTTTTTTTTTTTTTTTTTTGAGTAATTTAAGGTTACTAAATAACAATCTAGTCAGAAAACTAAAATACTTTTTAAATAAATGTTTAATGCCCTGACAGACACTGAAATAGAAGGAAATTCGTAACACTCTTTAAAGTCCATCTATTAAATAAACTTCTACACTAACCTTGAAAAATTCAATTATAACTATGAAGAGGTTTGATTAATTTGATAAGGATAGTTTTTTTTCTACTAGCATAAGCATAAGCAAGCATTATTTTCTGTTTGTTAATTATCCCCGAAGAATGAAAGCACATTTGACAGGCAAAAACTTCAAATTACTGATGAAACTGAATAGCTAATACTTACAGGATGCAGGGTTTACAGGAATTTGAAGCCATATATAAAATATAAAGTTCTGTTACCATCCTACCATGTTTCTTAAACAAGCTTTAAAAAGTCAATAATACCAATATAAAAGAGTTTTAGAGAAAAACCTCGTGAAATTTAGCCATGAATTCTATTTCACTGTCAAAATCTTAAAGATAAACCAATAAAGGTAAACCTGTAATTTACAAATTATTATTTTCATAGTGGAAAGACAAATTTGTTAACAGCTACGAAACTGAATCAAATGATGCTATTACAGTTAAGGTGACCCACTTGAACTTCTAACAGAGGTATCCTGAGAGAAGTCAAAGATGCTATTGATTACATTTTATGATAGAAAAGAAAATAAATAACATAAAATATAACTGAACAACTTACACCATTCTTCATTATCCTAACACAAATATGTTGAATAAAATAACGCTTAATATAAAATAATCAATCTTAATTACATTAACATTTTTTTAAATGTGGATAGTTATAATTCCAAGCTTCTTGATTATATTTGCTTACTTTTAAAGTGACTGCTTAATGAAATGATAACTTTTGATAATAAATTAAAAAGCACCTTATTACTGATTGCTTAGCAATTTTATTTTACATGTAAGTTTAATTTTACATTCAAGATTACATTAAACATAAGAAAAGGGTGTTTACTTGATTAATTTTGATCTAATGGTAAATGAAAATTTTACTGACCTGTCACCACACATCAAATTTGTTCCAGCTTTTCAAGGAATGAAGATATTACAAAAAACCTATCAATGTTTATTAACTGAGACTGTAAATTAACTGGTATTAATATTTCCTTGACACCTATGTCTTAACTAAAGTTTAAAATATCTAAAACTACTAACTAGTCAAATGACTGAATATGTAAAATGTGTATCCTGAATATGTTTCATAATCAGGATACAGTCAAATTAATAATTCTTATTTCCCAAAACAATTTTATTCAGCCTTGTCTCTCTGTTTCAAATTCTGCCTAACAAGACAGCAAAGATTAAAAATATGTTATTCCAATTCATGAAGCTAACTACCTTATGGAATTTTAGGAACAATAAAAATATTCTGTAAATAACATTTCATACATACCTACTTTGCTGCTGTGAACTTATCTTAGAAAGACAAAAGGGGATGGGGGAGCATGTATTTAAAGCATGAACATGTTAGTCACAGAACTTTTTAGAAAAACATGCATATTTCTGTCAAGTTGTAATTTTATTTTAGTTCTATGTCCTGCTCTACAGAGGCTTCTGATACATACCTCAACTTAATTGCAGGCATCAACCCTCATAACATATCCATAACAAGACATTTTAAATATGGTTAAAAAAAAACCCATTAAAGATAAAGATTTTTAGAAATTAATTCTGATCTAATACTGGGTTGCCTAACATTCCATATAATTGTTCTTTCTTGTTATTTGTAACAAATTAGGTTATTCAAATAGTAGTCCTGAATTTTTCTATTTATTTTTAGTAAGTGAAGCAAGGTCTGACATAAAGGAAATTTAAGGAAAAAAAAATATGAAAAGTTGTATCAATTAAAATATCCTAAAAACTTTAAAATTTTCATGAACATTATATTTTTATTATTTTTTAAAAATATCCTCCCAAGTCATTCTTTCATTTGACGTTGAATGCAAATCTTAAGAACCAGTCTGCAGATTCAAATCCTGAGTTAGATATAGGTGTTTCTAGCTGTTCAAAGTCAGCTTAAAATTGTAGGTCCCAGTTAGTTCAGACTTTATACTATTTCAAATGATAACTGTAGTTACTCACTATTTCACATTTAACAGACATCTCAGTTACAACTACAGGTAGAATGTTTCAGTGAAGTAGTAAAGAAAAAACTGACAAAATTGTTTTAGGCAAGTCATTCGTGTCAAACAAGTTGAGAACTTGAATTCCAATTCTATGAGATTATCAAGATCCTAGCACTACTTATTTAAAGATTCTTAGCAAATACTGTGTGAGAACATGTCTGCCAATTTCAATGAAATTAAGATAGAAAAACTTTGAAATAATAACTCAAATACAATTATACACACTAAAAAATGGCTGAATGTACTTCTAAATAGAAAGGTTTTTAAAATAAGAAGTGAGAACTAAAGTCACAAAGCAGCTTGTTTCACAGGACCTAGAATCCCACAGTAATTCATAATTTAATTCAATGATGAAAGAAGCTCTAATGCTTTATAATGTATTTCAACATTAATGAGTAAATATTCTGAAATTAATTTATTCAGAGCTGATCACCATTGTTATGAAACTACAGAATTAGAGATATTCAGTGGTATGAATTTGAGAACATACAATGATGAAATAAAAATACTAAAATAACACAAATATATTAAATCTAAGTCTTATACATTTAAAACTACAATATTTCTGAGTTGTAGAGAGAAAAAAAAAATATTCCAGGTTACAGAAATTTTCGTTACGTTTACATCAAGTTACATAACCTACGGAATGGATTCCACGGTGAGGAAAACTCAGCTTATTTAGCCTTCACCCAATTTTTTTTTTCTCCCCATTTTGTGTGTTACCACGAGAAAATTACGACCCAATAATATTAAGTACACTTTAAAAGCTTTCACAGAGTACATAAGTTACGTATATTAACAATCTACGATACCCCGAGAGAGAGAAGAAAAATCAGTTTATAACACGCTGTCTACCAAAGGAAATATTTCATGTAGCCGTTGCTTTCTCGGAAATTCCCATTAATAGATACAATGTGTATGTGGCAAAATAATTATTTCTAACGGTTATTTATTAAGCGGTAATACAGATTACTTATATTTCAGTTCAAAGGATTACGTATTACATTACAGAAAATAGATTAAAAATAAAGCGATTAAAATAAAGCAAGGTGATCTAATTTCATCAAACCACGCCAAGACACGGAATCAAAAATACCGCCCAAAAGAAATTTATGTTTAGAAATACTCACCTTTCTTGGAAACCTTAGTAATCTTGGGCTTCTTGGGGGCTCCCTTAGCCTTTGCACGAGATCCTTGAGGCATTTTTGGACGTTATAGAAATGAGAAAAACTTAAAAAATGTACACAACACTTCTAACGTAACAGTAACAAAAATAACGCTCGTATAACCGAAACCGTTAAAGAAAAAAAAACATAAGGCCAAAAACAATCCGTAAATTAAGTAAGTATTAAAAGATTGAGTTGTTTCTATGCTTGAAAAGATTCAAATTAATTTGTTAAGAATCACAGTTAAAGTTTAATGAAAATATCATATAATTTTTCTTTACGATGAATAAAACTGTTCTATTTACTCAATCATCTGAATTTTATTCAATATTTTTTTTTCTTGTCAAATTTTTTTTTAAAGATAGTTTACAAAATAATTCTGAACTTAATAATTCTGAATAATTCTGCCATATCCATTTCTTAAAAATTCTAAAAATCACCCGTCAAAAAATGAAGAAAAATATCGATAAAGTTTTTACTGTGGCTATATATTTTGACGAAAATTTACTCCCCAAAGTATGAAGCTATAAGAAGCACATATAGCTTCATGTTCCAGAGTTAACAATTAATTTTTCTACGAAGTTAAGGATGCAAATAGAATGATTACATTTTATTTTAATTAGATTTGTTATTACAGTACGTAAAAATTCTTCATTAATCCTTTCAAAGCAAAAATTAATATTAATTTTTAAGCACGTATGTTTGTGCAATGCGTATAAAATATAAACCCAACTTCCTAACAGACACGGAAAATTTGAACAGGATACATAAACGATTATTTCTAGGACAAAAATAGTCACTAATATAAAAGCATGTATGGGTATATGCATAGTCTAAATATATTATTTTAGTCCTTTCAAGCATCTTTTTAAATAACTCTTTCAACGAGGTTGATTTACTTCTTTTCGTGCAGAACGAATATAAAAAGCCTTTCATACCAGCTAACAGTAAACTTCAATTTAAAATAATTTTATATGTTCTTGGGAATTAGTATTCATCATTTTTTTTAATAATTTAAAGACCAGATATGGGATTGCTTATAATGTTACATCTTTTAATGTCGAAAAATATTTTACAAAATTCCTTTATATTTTAGATTTAGTAATTGTTTTGAATTATAGATGGCAGCACTATGGCCGAAAGTGAAAGAATGGAGATTTTTAAACAACTCGTACTTATTAAAAAATTAAATGAAACAGCAACAATAAAAAACACAGAAAAATTGACAAAATTATGACGTATTTTAAATCGGACAAAATTAAAATTTTTGTTCTTTCATTTCCAATTTTTTAGAAAAAATTAGAAATGAAAGAACAGGAATTTTTCTTTTTAATGTGCATGGTCAAAGCAGTCGAGGGTATACGGAAGCTAGTGCCTCACGCAATCATTAATGTTTTCACATTTAACGTAGAGCCAAACATTTAACATTTTTATATTTATTTTTTATAGAAATTTATAATGAAACTTTGGTTTCCTAAGACTTTAAATGAAATGCCTTCTGTTTCTCTAAACACAGAAATTTCTTCTCTGTGCGGTGGTTTTCTGAGGTATTTGTTCTATAGCATAAGAATGTTATACAATACAATAGTGCTGGAGAAAGAATTTGTGCACTTTATGAACTAACTTAATAAATTTTATAAATGCAGTAATTAAATAATTAAATAATTTTAGCAATTAAATAATTAAAAAATTGTGTACGTACTAAATTAAATTAAGGAAAATAAATCTGAGTTTATATTTTATTTTACTAAGTAAGTATAGTTAATGAAGGCTGTGTTCTCATGAATGTAGGAAAAAAAAGTTAGGAATTTATGCTTTTTTATTGCATATTGCCAAGCATTATAGACAAATAATCATAACGGTAAATATACTGTGAGCCGCTTATTTTCAGTTACTCCTCAGTTTAAAATTATTGTGCTTGACTGGGAACAAAAATAATTTTAGCGTGTGAAACGTCTGTAAGCGTAACTAATATACAGCAACATTTTCATTATCATATTAAAATCATAACCGTGACAACCAAGCAACTCCTAAGAAGACTTAGAATATAATTTTATTAATTTAAAGAGAAAAAAATTCTAATAATTAGTAGTAAAATAGTCCTCACGATTCTTTAGGCAATGTTTTCAGTTGGGATTTAAAGGAACTCTCTATGAGTGAACAGATATCAGTCATCTTTGCATTATGAGATTCATGAAAGTATAGAAATGAATATTTTTTTAAAATTATGTCCACTTGGGGCTTAGGAGATTTGTCTGTGTATCTTTATAATATCAACTCGACATCCATTATCACCGGGAGACCAAACTCTTTCTCGAGAATTTAAAAAAAAATGTATTTAATTATTTTGCTTTGAAGAAACACTTCAATCGATTCATCATATTTGATTGTTTTACCGATATTATAAAGCATATAAATCAACGAACAGAGTTAAGCAGTCTTATGAACATTCCTTTTATTTTCAAAATAATTTTTATTGATAAGGGAGTAATTTAAGACTTTGCTGAGCATTATTTGATCACAATTGTCACTGGAGATAAAGTCTTTGACCACGGAGCTCCAACAACTTTAAATTGTTCTATCCTTGGTATTTCAGAATCAGTAGGTGTATAATTCATTCATTCTTCGTGATTCGTAAATGCAAGCGAACCGTTTCTAAATTGGGAAACGACCCCATCTCACTTGTAAATAAGATGGATATTGCTGTAAACACGTGAAGTAAATCAATATACAAAACTACAACACTTATTTTATTTTATTTTACTTATTATTTTATTTTATTTTTTATTTATTTTCGGTGTTCATTTTATTTTATTTATTTATTTTTAAATACAGATATGCCCGACAAACCACGACCTGACGATTCGGAATTCGGTTTCGCCAGAGTGAATATTACAGCAGCAATCTGGGCCACTGTTACTGAATGGACGGCAGAGCGTGGAGAGTTCCAAAGGGGTCAAGAGAATTCCTTATGCCGAGATGCAAATTTTACTCCGATTCAGATGTCGTCTGCTAGAATTTAAGTGATATGGGTGTAGTAGAAAATCGGTGTAATGAATCCATTTGGGACGTATATTACTATGCTCCAGATTCCGAACGTCGATCTCTTCAGAGATAATCGCAGACGATTTGTTAAGTGGGGAATCGATATGCATACTCGAATGAGAAAGAATCACACAAAACTCGCTTATAGTATATGATTGCTATTGATGAGAATACCGGAGAAGTTTAAGATGAATATCCCCAGACATTATGACTGTCGGTAGACATGAGGCAACATTTCATATCTTCAATTTTCAAGATCACTCATGGGAATGTCTTTCTTGGGCATTTTCCTAACCACACTTTAGCAAATGCATGTTCTTGAATTCTGTTTGTTTGAATATGGACATAGGCGTTTCAAAAAAGAGCTCACAGTTTCTAAAATTAAAAATTTTTGAGTAGTTAACTTTTTACAAGGCAATGAATTATTGATGTCTATTGCTACAAAATTATAATTTTTTTTAAATAATTAAAATACAAAGAAAACACTGCATTTAAAAGTCTATTTTGAAATGCCAGAAACGGAAATTAAAAATATGCAGGAACTAATCCATGATTAGAAAAATAGTGAGAGGGAAATTCCCCGTGGTTTTACCTGGGGATGGAAATTATGATGTCAGCTGATGCGCCGCGTCAATAACAGAACGCTCTGTTGAGCGAAGTTTTTTCAAGAAGGATCTGCATGAGAAAGTTCGACTTTGTTAGAAGGAAGTCTGCTGCTAACCAGCCCAGGAGTCCCAGACCTGGGTATTTCGATGACCATTTGGGTTTAAGGTTTTTTTTTTCTTTCTAGAAAATATGTCAAAATCTGGGTTTTCCTCTAGTTATTTAAAAAATTGCAAAAAATTTATATTTTTCTCATATTAAAAGCATAATTTAAATACAGTAAGATAATTTAATAAAAAAAATACAGGTTACAATGACATTATGAAGTGTTTGTATGTAAAATAATCTTGGGAACAAGGTCTAGGCTGTCCCCCCTCCCCCCTTCTTCCGATCCGTATAAAACTTACGATCAAGGGTCCCAGATCTGAGTTTTTCGATGACCGCATGGGTTATTCTTTTTATTTATTTATTTATTTTTTTTAAAAAATATTTCAAAATCTGGGTTTTTCCTTCGTTAAGTTAAAAATGTAGCAAAAAAATTTATGTACTTCTTATTAAATGCATAATTTATGTACAATAAGGTTTGGTTTGGAGCGCTACGGTCAACTTTTTTTGCTACACGAGGGCTAATTAACCGGGACCTACAGTTTAAAGCTGATTTCGAATGTCAGCGCCCTAGCCATTCAGCCATCACCTGGCTATGTACAATAAAACATTTTAATTAAAAAAAATAAGCTTACAATGACATTAGTATGTGATTGTATGTAAAATAATCCAAGTAGAGATCATTTCCATTGAAAGTGATGTCTCCTTCTTACAGTACCATCCCAGAATTTTGGTATTTGTTACGTCACATCAAAGATGGATCCAATAATCCCAAATATGAAATCTTATCACACTTCATGACCCGTTTATCCGTTTTACCTCACTCAGGGCCGAATTTCGACTTGCTGAGGCCCTAAGCTATACAAACCCAAGGGGGCCTCTGCTGTTTTGAATTACATCAGCTGGTGTCGGAAAAAATTTAAATATGTACGCCGTTTTAATGTATGAAAATATATTTCTTTTACTTTTTATTAAAAGATAAAAAAGGATGTGTTTACAAAGTCACAAAAATAATTATATAATTAAAGGGTTTTAAAAACGACAAATAAGGCTCATAGAACAGAAAGTTTTAAATTAAAATATTAAAATAAAAGGTAAAAATTAAATTAATATAACAACATAATTGGTAGTACTATATAAAAATTTAATCTTTTATTCAGGTGAAAATTTAGTCTCTGTCAATTATACAATGCGCTTAAATTATTTTAATATTGCATTTTGTATATTTAAAATTATTTAGAAGTTATCGTGAAATGTCTGACTTCATTTGAGTGATTTTTCTACGAGATATTTTTATATCAATTTTTACACATTTTTTGTTTTTTTATTTGATGCTCCGGCAGATTGCGAGGCCCTAAGCTGTAGCTTTTTTAGCTTATACGTAAATCCGGCCCTGACCTCACTCCTCTGAGTACGTAGAAATAGTTTTTTTCTCCCTAGTCAATAGAATCACAACAAAAGGCACATATTTTCTTAAAACTGAAAACGTAAACTATCGTAAGGCAAAGCAGGTAATAAATAGATACCATAAAAAAATTGCCATACCTGGATACCTGAAACAGAACTGGGGAAAGACGTAAAGAAGGAGCATGTTGTAAACCAGTGGTGAGCAAACTGTGGGTCGCGACCCACAAAGAGGTCGATAAAAAGATTAGAGGGGCGCGGATAGTCTGAAGTAAATTTACATAATATTGAATTATTTAATTAAAATATATGCTTTAAATGTTCTCTAATTACATATTTTTATTTATATTTTTTATACGTTAAAAAATATGTGTTATGATATTGTTAAATTGGGTGTCAAACAGTCTTGCACTAAAATTTTCATCAGCAGAAGGCTATACTTCCATGGCGTCCGATGTTCCACTGTATATTTTAAAAAGCTGGTTTGTTTTCATTACAATCTGGGTTCTTTTTTAACGCAATCTGGGATTATTACATTTTTCTCGCTGGGAGCCCTGAACCAGCCAAATATGCCAGACAAAGAAGGAGAGGGGGGGGGGGGCGCTGAAAAACACCTGTCTCATGCAGTAGGGATTTCACAAGCTTTATTCACACTTATCATCACGATAGATGCATTGTTCTTATTAACAAGCAGATGAGTCAAATAATTCGTTAAAAACTATCCAACGAAATAAAAATTATTTTACTACATATAATGCCAGCACTGAGCTTATATGCAGCATCCAAACATCCTATTCATTTGAGGCTTGGAGACTGAAAGCAAAATTCTTAAAAGAAAAAAAAACCTCATTTTCATTTCCTTGATTTGAAACACATTATAGACTTTTCAGAATCGAATAGCGCCAACCGCATGTTTCTACAATGTTTACAAATTCTTATACAACAATTTTATGTAGTACTGTCTATACGTACCGTGCTGTAAATCTCTATTTATCTCTGAATGGAAATTTTCACGTTTTGCTGTTTTTTAAAATGATATGTAAGAAAATTTTCACAAGGTATCTCCAAGAAACTTCGCACAGCGTTTCTTGGTTTTATTTTCATTGAACTGTTTGCAGAATAGGATTTTTAGATTTAGAGAACTACTTTTGAAAATCTGTGGCGTTATGGCAGATGTTGATAGGTCCGAAAAATTCAATTTTATGTTTTAAGTTGATAATGTCACACTTAAAATTGGTTCATTAATGTGGCAAAAGCTGATAGTAGAATTATGAAATAATACTAAGTTATTTGTACTGGCAAATGCTGTTATGTATAAAAGAGCTAATACTTGGCCCCTAATTGAATATTTTAGTCCCTAATTGAAAATTTTCATTGAAGACCAGCCATATGCTTAAGGTTGAGTATGAGTATTAACTAAAGAATATTTGGATTGAAAAACTTAGTTGAGCGATTTTATATTTCACAAACAAAGTTACTTTTTTAATTTGCCGAAAACATGAAAAAATGACATATCAACATTTGCCATAATGCCACAGAATTCTTTTCCTTCAAACAAGTACCTAATAAGCGTCTCATGATCAATATTCGTGGAGATTAAAATAATGCATTACTAGAACTTGTATATCTTCAACATCTACGTTATGTTATGGATAATTCACCTCTCAGTTTTAACGTAGGATTACGTTCCTCCTTAACGGTCCTCCGGAAAGCAAAATTTCAGATGTCCTGCGTTGCGAGTTATAATTTTGGCAGCGCGCCAAACCCAGTCTGTATCTCTTGGGCAAACAGTAAACAGTTAAACAGAAAAGTACCTAAATGCGTCAAAATTTTGACATACATACATACATATGTATATATATGTCCTGCGTTGCGAGTTATAATTTTGGCAGCGCGCCAAACCCAGTCTGTATCTCTTGGACAAACAGTAAACAGTTAAACAGAAAAGTACCTAAATGCGTCAAAATTTTGACATACATACATACACACACACACACACACACACACACACACACACATATATATATATATATATATATATATATACGATAGTTTACGTTTTCAGTTTTAAGAAAATATGTGCCATTTGTTGTGATTCTATTGACTAGGGAGAAAAAACTATTTCTACGTACTCAGAGGAGTGAGGTCAGGGCCGGATTTACGCATAAGCTAAAAAAGCTACAGCTTAGGGCCTCGCAATCTGCCGGAGCATCAAATAAAAAAAACAAAAAAATATATAAAAATTGATATAAAAATATCTCGTAGAAAAATCACTCAAATGAAGTCAGACATTTCAAGATAACTTCTAAATAATTTTAAATATACAAAATGCAACATTAAAATAATTTAAGCGCATTGTATAATTGACTGAGACTAAATTTTCACCTGAAGAAAAGATTAAATTTTTATATAGTACTACCAATTATGTTGTTATATTAATTTAATTTTTACCTTTTATTTTAATATTTTAATTTAAAACTTTCTGTTCTATGAGCCTTATTTGTCGTTTTTAAAACCCTTTAATCGTAATATAATTATTTCTGTGACCTTTGTAAACACATCCTTTTTTATCTTTTAATAAAAATTAAAAGAAATGTATTTTCATACATTAAAAATGTGTACATATTTAAATTTTTCCTACACCAGCTGATGTAATTTAAAACAGCAGGGGCCCCCTGGGGTTTGTATAGCTTAGGTCCTCAGCAAGTCGAAATTCGGCCCTGAGTGAGGTAAAACGGATAAACGGGTCATGAAGTGTGATAAGATTTCATATTTGGGATTATTGGATCCATCTTTGATGTGACGTAACAAATACCAAAATTCTGGGATGGTACAAATTCCCATCCCTTCAATACGTCCTACACAAAATTTCATAACTTTCTGAACAATAGTTTCGACTTTAGACAACTTTAAAGTAGGGAAGTTTAATTATGGACACCCTGTATATACGTACATATATACAGATACATATATACATAACACACATGTATATATACATGTATATATACATACAAAAGAGGTAAGCAATGATAAGTAATCCTACGTTAATAACCCGCGGTAGTTTCGTTAGAAGAGACTACCTGGAATTTTTTATTCTTTTCCTAATCATAGATTAGCAAATGCATGTAATTTAAAATTTGTTTTCTCCTACTGAAAATAGATCATTGAATTCAATGAGTATACTTAAAATTTTTAAATATTAAATATTATAATAATATTTAAATATTATTTTTCGAAATATAATTTTATAATTATAGCAATGGACATCCGTAACTTAAGGTCGTATAAAAAACTGACTTCTGAAAAATTCAAAATTTAAAAAACTACGCGCTCCTTAGTTAAGGCCGCTGTGTATTAACCCTATTTCATTCGCTCACCTCAATGTTAACCTGTGGAGAAAATTTGTCCTCGGATTGCAGACTTCGATTTAAAGATTTTTCTTTTAAAAATTGTGCTCCGTAATATAGAAAAAAATTTTATACCTTGGGGCATTTTACATTTTTAAAAATCCAAATAACATTTTAAAATTTAAATTATTCGTCGAAAAATATCTGGCAGTGTGTTTTAAACGCTTCTGACTTCCTTTGGTAGATGAAATTTATCAAATGAATCCTGTTGCAAGGTGCAGAAAAGTTCAGGCTATCTGAAAATATCATTTTTATTGGATTATCAGCAGTCATGTAGCTGTCAATAGGAGACACATTTTCTCCATGAGCGTGGTAACCTTGTGAAAGCGTGCTGGCTTTCGGTGCTGAGGGTGCTCGGATCGAATCCCGACAAGAGCCATATGAAATACCTCCGTGTCGAGGCCGGATATGGCACGTTAATTCCGTAGACCGGAAAGTCTTTCTAAGAGGTCAGGAAGAGTGGGAGAGAGTATGACCCCCCCAGATGTCGCCCCTGGGGGTGCTCGGGCAAAATTGAAGTGGCAATTAGCTACAATGGACTCCGACCCTTGTGGTGCTATAAAAACCGGAGCCGCACACTTCAGCTTGAAACCCATATGGACCTGGTTTGGAACTTTCCGCCAGGGGGCATTAGAGGCAACACCAACACCAACACCAACACCAACATTTTCTCCATAGGTTAACACTGAGGGGAATGAATCCAACAGGGTTAGTATGCAGAAGCCTTAAACGGTCAGCTTCATGCTTAAAATAAATAAATAAATAAAATAAAATAAATAAAAAAATAATAATTAAAAAAAAATCAGGTAGTCTCTTCTAACGAAACTACCGCGGGTTATTAACGTAGGATTATACTTATCGATGCTAACCTCTTTTGTATGTATATATTGTACCAAATCCGTGGTACGGAAAGATATTTTTACAAGTGAATTTCAAAAACAGAAATAAATATGCCAGTTACCGGAAATGAAAAATAGAGATTCTAGAAACAGTTCTTTTTATTTCTTGCAGCAGTAGGCAGAAATAATATTACAAATCTTCGCAGGAAGCCAACAAATTCCAGCACCTATAATTCGGCTGCACAGTCAGGAATTTAAATACAAATATTATTAAAAACACATATAACAGTTATCAAATAATAACATACGACCTTTAAATCCTTTTTGTAACAAGGTCTCCCGTCAATCTCGACGATAAAACTCCCGTTCGGTAATTTCACCTAGCGCTACAAGAACAACGCTTCAACTCAAATTTTTATTCCATCCTCTTAATCACATGGGAAACAGAACCCGAGATGCCACACCGCTCAACCAAACCATTTTCCAACAATATACCCTATAGCAAAACTTATTTCTTACTCCATGATAGACGCGTGAACGTGCTAAACCACAGTTTTAAATCACGCGAACTCCAAAACATTGCACGCTGGCGATAACACGCCAAGTTGGCCCCTAACTCGTAACAATAAGTATGTATGTGTTATGAATATATGTATCTATATATATGTATGTATGCATAGATATACATATATGTATGTCAAAATTTTGACGCAATTTGGTACTTTTCTGTTTAACTGTTTACTGCTTACCCAAGCGACTGGGTTTGGCGCGCTGCCAAAATTATAACTCGCGACGACGGACGGTTTTAGTGTTTGAAATTTTGCTTTCCGGAGGACCGTTATGGAGGAACGTAATTCTACGTTGTAAGGTGTACATAAGATTCGATTCACAAGAATCGAACTTTTGAGTGAATAAATTAAAGAAGATGCTTGAGATATGCTAATTTCGGCATACGCGCTTGGTATAAATACCATGCAGCTTGATTGAAGAAAAGGTTGATAGATAAGCGAGTTAAGGGAGACGAAGAGCTACGAAGTGAAAGGAGCTACTACTCGAGCCTACTCAAGCTCTCGTTAGGCCCAAAGTTTACGAGGCAGAACTGCTGGTTGACTTACTGTTCGTGAGTATTGAAAAATATATTGTTCTTGAAAGCTGTATTTATATATCCGTACAAGTAGTACGTATGCTCATTGTTTAAAAGCAAAATCTACATGTGCAAACATTTAAAATAAACATTGTTTCATGTATAAACTGTGTTTGTATTGTTACGTCTTGGCCCTTTTCGAGGAATTAGGGGCCACCCAACCAAAAGCCCATCCCTTTGCGAATTCTTCCCGATTCCAAGAAACCATCGTGGGTCGCTCCTGCAACCCCCCCTCCCCCGGCCAGCTGGCTGAAAAGAGACAGAGAGAGTTTTTTGGGAAGCAAGGAGAGAAGGTGGCTGTATATTGAGCCTCGAATTTGTCCGTCGAATACGGTGCGGGAATGCCCCGTTGCGGACCGAAGGCCTGAAAAATTCCTCTCTCGGCTCCCGATTTTACGAGTGGAAAGATACATCTCTGTTGAGAGACTTGTAAACGATATTTTGGTTCCTATAGAACCTCTCATATGCAGAGGAGCCTAGACTCTCTGTCTTGTACATAGTGTACAGTTTTTTTGTTAATACAAGCTCTGTGTCATATAATAGTCTCTCGTGTGTCTTCTTTTCCCACCGAGGACGTTACAGTATCCAATTCATTTAGCGTGCCACTTCAAATTATATACACCCAAGTCTGGGCAGAAGTGCTAAATCTCTATAACGTTAAAAAAAATAAAAATTAAATATGCTGATCTATGTTTAGAAAAATACTGAGAGAAAAATTCCCCTTAGCTTAACACAGGGACTGAGGATCTACGAGGTCAACTGATGCGTTGCGTTAAAAAGTAATAGAGTGACTTTATTTTGGAAAACACGAGTTTCTTTCTATGTTGTGACGTCCAACTTTCCTTCTGAAAAATATTTGTGTGTCATGACGTAAAAGACAGAGGTCATTTTCCTGTTCCCGAAGGAAGTACAGCATACATTCAGGGTAGGGAAAAACATCCGTCATGAATGAAACTGGCGCAGCTTCCAAGTGGGTACAAACGTTTCCGTTTTCGCGCAGGAAATATCCCGACGTCCTCCGCCAATATCCGAAAGGTCAAGAAAGTAATTATTCAAGGAACAACCAGTGGAATATCCGTTTCCGGAGATATTTATGTGATATCGCGGCCGCACAGGAGTTTTTTAGCAAGACAGGATCTAAAAAAGCGTGTGCAGTGTGTCCAGTGAGCAGCATGGGATCACAAAGCGGACTTGACCGCTGCGAAGGACGGCATAATTTTACGAGTCCAATTATAGATTCTTCTGAGCTTGCTGAAATACACACTGTTCATGAAGAAGGAAAAATCGAAGCTAGTGATGATATTGCAATGAAGAAAGAGTTTAAATAATTTAATAATTTAATTTAAACTCTTTCTAATTTCATTTAAATAATTTAATTAAATGTCTCAACCTACGTTGATTAATTCAAGTATTGAAATTAATTATTCCTTCTTGATTTATAATCTTTCTAAAACCTTCAAGTATTTTCTTTTCTTTTTTCTCGGCTTAGAGCCACGTCACCCAGAGAGATCTTTTCCGAAAATAAAACATAGGTCAGCCGCAAAAAAAAAAAATGATTCCCCTTTTCAGTCGGCGGATGGTAGCAATGATATTCAAACAAACCCATCTTTTTCTAAATTTAATGATGAAAAAAGAAAGAGATTTGACTAAAAATGGCTTCCATTCTCAAATATGTTACCATTCATGTTAACATTACTATCAAGTTTTGCTGTGATATCTCACCTAATGTGACCAGGCCCTGATTTTCCATTAGGCCCGGTAGGTCCGTGCCTAGGGGCCCCCGAATGTTGTGGGCCCCCCAAAAAATTTATTTCAAAGGGAAAAAAAGAAAAATTCTCAATTCAAAATTTTTTTATTTTACCTTTTTTAATAGCAATTTTTTTATATATCCTTTCAAATTTGATTGATTGGTTCATCATAAGTATAGTTCATCATATGTATATTATAGTGTATATAAGGGATTAATAAGTTTTTCTGGTAACATTGTACTGGTGTTATAATGATGAAGTTAATATGTTGTATTGCTTTTTGTTATTTGATAATGCTCTAGGCTTCTACACTTCAAATACACTTCATGGTAAAATGGTACTAACTTGGAGTCTAATAACTTGGAGAATAATTCGTCACTTGGAGAGAACTGGATTACCTTTTAGACGTTTGTCGTCTACAAAAGATGCACACATCGAAATCTATTGATATTAAAACTTGGTGAAATGTTCTTTCTATTTAAATATTTTTTTAAAAATTCTAATGGGTAGTTACGTAAAAATAAGCCATGACTTTTGGATACTTTTAGCCCGGATACCCTACATATGCATTCCAGTTATTGCGTTCGAGACCACATACATGTAGCTTTTTACTTGTCGAATGCGAAAGCATTTTTCAGAGTTTTTGTAGGCATGAGCATGGCTGCTAATATTTATTTCTGTGGAAGAGTCAAATTTCGCTATTTTCGGCGTATCGGCAAATGTGGATGTGATTGAATGCATCCATCAAATGATAATAATTCACGTTGTTGTTGCTAATAGACCGTGGAGTTCCATAGCAGGTCCATGTAGCCTTTGCGGGAATGGGGAGTACGGCTTCCGCTTACGATAGCACCACAAGGGTTGGAGTCCGTCTAAGATAAGCGTCACCTCAATTTTAACCGAGCACCCCCAGGAACGTCATCTGGGGGGTTCGTACCCTCTGCCACCCTCTCTGACCTCGTAGAGGGACTAACATGCCTATATCCGGCCTAGACACGAAGGTGTTTAATGATGCTTGTCGGGATTCGAACCGAGCTACCTTTGCATCGGAAACTAACGCTCTACCACTAGGCTACCTAAGGGCCTTAATAATTCATTCATTAATTCCTTTATTTGTGCTGTCGATCAGACACTTAAGTTTCGTCATTTTGGCCGCAAAGTCAGTTACATGTTTCTCAGCTGCCGAACGGGCAATCATATTTTTATGTTTCAGTGAATGCGGTGGGGACCGCACTTGTTTAGAATTCCTTAAGTCCCGCGATGCGAATATAGATTGCACTGTATTCATTCTTCTGTATTACCCTGAGTGGCCAATTTATTATGACACTTACTAATTTTATGCAAATAATCTATGACATCACGCTGTTGCTGCTAGAGGGTGAGATTAGTATCAAAAGCGATTAACGGATAATTGAGAAGGCAGCTGTAAGGGTATTGCTTGCGAAGGAATGGGTGAAAAACCAGATTTAACGGACTTTGAACGTGGAATGATTGAGGATGCTAGAGGCAGTGGGGAAAATATCAACGAAACTACTTTGCTTGCGAAGTGTTCGGGAGCAACTGCTTTTCGTGTTTACAAAAAGTAGGCTACCCCCCCCCCCAAAAAAAAAAAAAAAAAAAAAAAAGAAAAAGAAAAAAAAAAAGAGTCTCAGTGTAAGGTGTAAGGCGTGTGGTCATCACACGATACTAAATGCTCGGGCAGAAAGTTTCCAGACTTCTGCAGTCCAACAAAAGAACAACAGTAAGTCAAATTACAACCAATCTTAATCAGGGACCAACTCTGATGGCCTCTTAACGTTCTGTTGTCCGCACATTACACCGTATGTTTTATGGAAGTCGAAGGCATGTACGGAAGCTTTTGCTATCTGAAACTAACTAGATCAAACGTCTCCAGTTCGCACAGGATTAAAAGGACTGGACAGTAAATGAATGGAAAAGGGTGATATACAGGGATTGTATAAAAAGTATCGGGAAAAGTTTCGGAAAAATAAATTTATTTGAGATATTTCTACAATTCCTCAAAAGTCTTCGAAATACATCCCTTGAGCGTCGACACACTTTTGCCAGCAGCTTTTCCACGACTCGCAGGCTCCCTGGTAGACGAATTCTGGAACGTCCTTAAGGGTACGTGTGCAAGCTTCTTTGACGGCACTTAGGGTCCCATAGTGGTGTCCGTTGAGGGAGGATTTCACTTTTGGAAATAGGAAATAGTCTGCTGATGCCAAGTCGGGACTGTAAAGGGGTTGGAGAATCGTCGCGATGTCGTTTATCATCAGTTACTCGGTGACCTTGAAGCAGATGTGGCTGGGTGCACTGGGACGAGTTTAGTGCAGATCTTTCGCATCGCCAAATTTTCAGTGATAATTCTGTGCACTGTCATCTTATCAATGCCAATATTATCTGTGACCATGCGCACACTTAACCGACAGTCTGAATTCAGCACTTCACACACTCGTTGCACGTTATCGTCGGTTCTTGAGGTCGACGGCTGTCCAGCGCAGGGATCATCCTCCACACTCTCTCGCCCATCTTTGAAGAGCTTGTGCCACTTAAAAACTGCAGTTTGTGACATGCTTTCATCCTTGAACACTTGGCGAATCATGCCCAACGTCTCCGTACCCGATTTCCCCAGTCATACACAAAACTTGATGGCATACCGCTGTTCAATCGTTCGTTGCATTTTGCGCTTGCACCGATTTACTCGACAGGGGTACACTAAAAACTCGATCAAACCTGAACGAAAACTCTCAGGGGACTGGCGCTTGATGCATCTTGTAGGTCACATCCCCCACCACCAAGCATGCACAGTACGAGCGCTCTCCGACGTACAGTCACGTCAGGAAAAAATTGTTCCCGATACTTTTTATACAAACTCTGTAGTCCTATGAATCATGCTTTCAACTAACCATGCAGATGGCAGTGTGCGAATATGGAGTAAACAGCATGAAATCATGGATCTCGATGGCATTGTCACAACACTTCAAGCTCATGGAGGCAATATTATGAGCTGAGGGATGTTTACCTGGAATGTTTTGGGCTCTTTGATTCGTGTGGAACAACGTTTGACTACCAAAAGGTATTTAAATATTGTTGCTGACCCAGTACATCCAGTTATGTTAATGGTTTGCCCCACTAATGACCCGAGGTTGTACTGAGTAGGTGGTTATAATAAACTGTCCACTCAGTGCATATTCAAGTTATTTTATTCGTGTTTCCGAGTCTCGCTTTTTTAGACTTTTAGGAGAGCGTTGTCTGGACTGGATGGATTTGTATTTCTCCGCCATGATGGCCCTCGCAGTTTTCGACGTTTCGAGCGGTGCCACGTCTAAATGTCCATTCGTTCATCCAGATTCGAATATACTCGTGTAAACTTACCAGTCGCCAACCGCAGAAATTCAGGCGCACCTCACACTATCCATACTTCGATTTATGCAAGTTTTAGACATTGCGCTCGCGAGCGTAAATTTAATACATGTTTCTGCTCGCCACCCATCGCAGTCAAATTTATCTACGATCTCCAATCTGAACCGCACGTATTCACCTAACTTTTTCCCTATCGCATTCGCAGTTTTGTATGTTCTGGTCGCTGCGGTACGGATTGCAAATGTAGATTTTACTATTGGTTGAATGAAGGTCGCAATCTACATTATATTATTTCTAGAAGGTGATTTTTTTTTTCTGACGATCCCTTTTTCTCCCTTTGTACTTAACCAGAATCGATAAATGAGGCACCATTTTAAAGATTGAGATCAACCGCTTCTGACGAATTGTTAATATAGAATTGCACATTGTATTGTTTATTTAAAAATTGAAGTATACACATTATAAACTTTTTTCTTCCTCTAGATGGCGCTGGCTTTCTTTCCCATTATAGTGCGCCCACTAAACTTTTAAATTTTCAAATCGACTGCTTCTATTATCATTCTATGAATTAATAAGTTTCTTTCTTAGCAACATCCGCATAGGTGTACATTATTCTTTTTGCATGGAAAAACAATTTGTTTGGACTAAAATCTATTTTCTTTCCCCCTGAAGAACATTTTATGAGTGATATTTTTCTTTGGTATGCCTTTTTAGAGTTTAATTTCATTTATCCAATTCTATGTACACAACTGAATTGCATACGACAAAATTCTACCAATCTTTCAAGGGAAAGCTTCTAATTTGTTTCATAATTAATGGGAAATCAAAGTAAAAGTCTTACCAAGTAGATGTGTAAGTCGAAGAAAAAAAAATGAGATGGGAACAACGGTTGGTGCGTGTCCGAATGGCAAATTTCTTTTGTAATCTCTATGGGAAAATGTGCTCGAGACATGTAAGGATTTGCTTTATTGCTAGATGGCAAGCACGCGATCACTTATTTATTTACTTTTAATTTTATTTCTTGAACAGTAACCTTTAAATTTAAAAAAACTTACCATCATCATCATCATATATATATTAGGTTCGGTGCACACGAGCGATCCGGTGTCGTTGCGGCACCGCAGTTGCGATCAAGCAGTACATGGAGTTGAACTAACCGTTGAACTAACCGACTCACACCGGTTAGTTCAACTCTATGTACTGCTTGATCGCAACTGCGGTGCCGCAAAACTGCGGTGCAAGTGAAAAAATGAAAAAAGCCTCCAGGTGTAAAATTTCTTTCTCTATTATGGAGTAGGATTGAAAAAAAAATCCTTTTATCCAAGTCAGCAATCCTTGGACACATTTTCTCTATAGGCTAACGCTGAGATGAGCGAATCCAATAGGGTTAGTACACAGCAGCCTTAAACCCAATATACCATACATCTTGGAGGTAATTTCCCCTCTAGTTTTCATGAAATTTTAGTGAGAGATAAAGCCCTATATAGAAGAAAAATAAACATCGCAGAAATCAAATTATTATTACTTTTTAAAATTTAGAAGCGACATTTCGACAATAACTTCTTATTTAGTTATTTTCCTTTTCTGATTCCCATTTATGATAGAAAGAAGTTCAACCAATGGGACACAAATTGGATTAAAAACTGGACGCAGTCATGTGGTTGAAGATTTCCTTGAAATAAATATTTACTTTAACGAAGAAATATATACACCAAAAGTTACCTAATGAAAATGATGCTCATTGAGCAGTCACCGAAAATACTCCTTCAAACTATTACGATTTATTAAGCTTAAACTGATATCTAGGAGTAAGTAAATTAATTTGAAAACAACATAGTAAAGCGATTCAGTATAATAAAGCGAGAATGAGAAGCGATGATGAGAAGTAAATTAATAAGATTTTTTTTCTTTTTTCTTTTCACAGCGTATAAAGAAGGATCTCGTTGAAGGATGACAAAGACAGACTGTTGGGATCCTATTTCACTTTTATTTATTTAACGAAATGTCCTTCGCTCTTTCAATTCCCAACAGATCATCTGTCCCGACGAAATGTTGAATGTATTCCTTTCTCTGTTACTCGAGAGAAAATACATGTCTTTTGACTTTATATTTTTATGCTACCATTTTTTTAACTTTATCCGTAAGTTATTTTATGACTTATTAAGTGGACTCTGCAACACTTGAAAAAAAAAAAAAATTCAAGTTTTTTTTTTTTTTTTTTTTTTTTGGGGGGGGGGGGGGGGGCGCAAGCTTCTTCGTTTGACATGTTATGGTATTAATAAACAAAAGGAATTTCCAAAGAAAAAATTGATATTGAGAGTAGACAGTGAACAATTTTTCCTTTCTTAAGAAATATGAAAATATTTCTAATGTTTTACAGTGTTTATTTATGGCCACTTTCATAGAGGCTTCATACCTTTAGAAGTCAACCACCCCTCCTCCCGAAAAAAAATGGAGGCAATTATGTGAAATAATATTGTATATTATCATTGAGCATTCTTACGTGGAAAGTCTTATTCATAAACTCTTAATTAGAAAAGAAAAAGAAATTTACTTTTATATGTAAATAATTTCTCCCATTGTTAAAGTTTATAAATGACTAGCTGAATACCCGTGCTTTGCTACGGACTACATTCAAATTAAATAAAACGGTCAATGTATGCAATTAATGTCATATATATATATATATATATATATAATGAATACAACGGTCAATGTATGTAATTAATACCAAAAAAAAACAAAAAAATATATTTATAAAAAAATCGTAACGGATATTTTTATACACAAAATAATGTAGTAGAAAATATTCAAATTAAATACAATGGTCAATGTATGCAATTAATTTGTATGTTTAATATCCATAAAACATACTAACTTGAATTAAATTCTTAAAATACTGCCATTTCAATTAATCTAGCGGTTAAATTTTATCTTTTACCTTATTTTAATATTTTTTTGTCAATTTATTTCGTTGATATGCACGTGACGCAAAATTAATTTAAAGTATCACAAAAAGAAAAGAAACCACGCGATCAGCACTTAATAAATTAAATTCTAAAAATTAATCTTTAAAAATTCACGAAATATCAGAAAATGGGGGTAAAGATTCGAAAAAGATTTCATTTTAAAGCAATTTTTATGATCTTTCTCGTGATGTAAATTTTATAACCCTCAAATTATTATTTTAGATTCAAACTTTAAAGAATGTTTTAAAAACAGTTTAAAAATTCAATTTAAAAAAATCTAAGAAGAATTTTTTATAAAATCATTCTTAGTGCACCCCCACACTATAAGAAGAATCGCCATGCAAAATTTCAGCCCTTTAGATCCAGCAGTTTGGTCTTTACGTTATCTGTCGGTCAGTCAGTTACGGAACTGTTTTATATACAGTGGCTCCTAAAAGTGTTCGTACACTTACGAATTTCAATGAAATAGGGGTCTCTCCATTAATTAAAATGAATATTTCAGAATAGGTATTTAATAATACTATCTATAATCTATTCTTAACAAAACTACATGAAACATTTTGAAAACATAGTAAAACTTTATTTTTAAGAAACCAGTAATCAAAAAGTACCAAAAACTTTATCTCACAAAAGTTATCGTACACTGAAATATTTTCGGATAAATTCATAATTAAAATTATCGTCTGGCGCTTTATTTTTATTTTTCAATTGTGGTGGCATTTAAAATATCGTTTGGCTTTAATTTTTGCTTGCCTACTCCGTAATATTCTATTTACACTGGTGTAAGAAATTAAGAGAATTTGCAGACATGGTCGATTATCTCTAGAACTACTGTACCGATTTTAATGAAATTTGATATGTACATGCATTGATACAATACAAAACAAATAACCATTCAATAATTGTAATACACAAGCTTGATCGTGCGTAACACTCGTTGAAGTCGGAAGGTATGAAACAATGGTTTCGGAATAAACAAAAAAAAAAATGGGTTAATAGATGGTGTTATTTTGCAGCAATCGGTTAATTTCAAATTGTAACAGTAAAAATGAGTAACCACCAACGTTTAGATGATGGAATGAGGTGGCGAACTGTGGGGAGGCTATAAGCAGGCCAATCTCAAGTCCAAATTTGTAGAGAGTTCAATTTAACGCCCAGCGTCGTGTGTAACTTATGGAAACAGTTCCAGGATACCGGATCCATCGAGAGAAAGCCTCGGCAAGGTCGTCCAAGAGCCACGACGGCCACAGAAGATCGCCATTTGTCGATTATAGCGAGGCGTAACAGGAGTGCTACAGCTTATCAGCACTCTCGAGACTTGTATGCAGCCACAGGAACCCGTGTATCAAGGGTGACTGTTTCCAAAAGACTTCATGAGAGAGGGTTGTTTGCAAGAAGACCTGCTGTTTGCGTCCCGCCCACTTCTTCGAACAGGAGAATCCGTTTATCATGGTGCAGAGAGCATAGAGATTGGAGTATGGATCAATTGGCGACCGTTCTCTTCACTGATGAGTCCCGGTTCAGCATAAACACCGATTCTCGCCGTACGTTCATATGGAGAGAACCAGGGACCCGCAACCTACCCTCCAATGTCCGCGAAATCGACCATTATGGCGGAGGAGGTTTAATGGTCTGGGCAGGCATCATGTTGGATGGCCGCACACCTCTCCATGTCTTTGAAAGAGGCACTGTGACTGGTGTGAGGTATAGGTATGAGGTCTTGGAGCCCTATGTTCGCCTTTTCAGGGGTGCAGTTGGCCCTGAGTTCATTTTAATGAACGATAACGCGAGGCCACAGAGAAGCTCTTCTAGTCGACGAATTTCTAGACAGTGAGGATATTCACCAGAGGGATTGGCCAGCCAGATCTCCAGACCTTAACCCGATACAGCATGTCTGGGACGCTCTGGGGAGGGCAATTGCAACTCGCAACCCCCCTCCGAGAACCATTCAGGGAATGAAAACAGTGTTGCTGAACGAGTGGGACCAATTGCCACAGGAAATGATAAACTGCCTTATTTCAAGTATGAAATCACGCTGAGAGACCTGTATATCTGTAAGAGGGGACCATACCCCTATTAATCCATCTATTAACACATTTCTTTGTCCATTCTGCAACCGCTGTTTTATACCTTCCGACTACAACGAGTGTTATGCACGATCATGCGTGTTTATTACAATTATTGAATGGTTATTTGTTTTGCACTGTATCAATGTATGTACATATCAAATTTCATTAAAATCGGTACAGTAGTTCTAGAGATAATCGACCAAGTCTGCAAATTCTCTTAATTTCTTACACCAGTGTATTATTTAAAAATGGCTCGTAGTCGTAAAGAAACAACAAACAGCATTCGAAAATTGATTATTTTTCATCATAGTAGTGGTAAATCAGTTCGGAATATTGCTAAATTACTTAATTTATCCCATTCTACTGTGCAGTATGTGAAAAATCGCTTTAAAGAAGAAAATTGGATCGAAAACAACGTAAGAAATGGCCGTCCGGCAAAGTTAACAAAACGTGATCAGAGATTTATAATTAGAAAATTTGTGAAAAATTCACATTTGAGTGCTATAAAAGTTTCTGCAGAATTCAATGAAACATTTTCTACTTTAATTTTACCTGAAATTTTTTGACGAGTTCTCAGAACAGCTGGATTACATGGGCGTTCTGCCCATAGAAAATTTTTTGTGAGTGAGAAAAACAGAAAGTTTAGGCTTCCCTTCGCACTATCATTGATAAATTTGCCCCTAACCTATTGGAATAATGTCTTATTTGCCAATGAACATTTTTGGTGCTGATGGGCGTATAATTGTATGGAGAAGAAAAAAATGAGAAACTTAATCCCAAGAACTTAGTAGGAACAGTTAAGCATGCCGGTGGAGGTATCCTTGTGTGGGGGTGCATGTCAGCATCAGGACTAGGAAATTTGGTATCTATTGATGGCATAATGAATCATGCTGCTTTTATAAATATTTTAAGAGACAATTTAAAATTATCAGCTCAAAATTTGGGTATTGGAAACAACTTTGTTTTTTTTATCAAGATAACGATCCTAAGCACACGGCTCTCAACGTTCGCATCTGGTGTCTCTATAATGCCCGTATCACACTAAAGATTTAGCACAAGCTTTTAGCGCAACTGTTTCACTAAACCTGTTCTACCTGCAACTGTTGCACTAAAATACTGTGTGATAGAGTGTTTTTCTATCAATCTTTAACTGCAACTTTTCCCATTCTACATGGGAAAAGTTTCACGAAAAGCTTGTGTTGCACATAATTGTCCAATAGCAGGGCAGGTTTTTGGCTCACGTGACTCGCGATCGAGCAAGGAAGATCACGTGATCGAGCAAGGAATAAAATATGGCCGCCAACATAGATCCGTGGACTAAAGAAGAAATTTTAAATTATTTCATCGACGAAGTTACAATTCGTGAAATCTGTGGAACCACAGTCATGACTATTACAAGAACAGGACGTTAAAGCGGTTGACTTTTAAAGAGATAGGGGCGATAATGAGTGAGAAATGGCCTCATTACCAATCTTCTTTTACTAGCGGTAAATAAGATTTTGCATGTCTTTTATACATTTCTTATCCGTAACAACTTAATAATTATTTATAGTATTGCCACGTTTGATATAATTTCAAAATAATTCTATTTAATTGTGGATCTTTCGGAACTTTTCGGATCATTGATATGGATTCATATCAATTGTCATTTTTATC
The DNA here is from genome assembly GCA_907164885.2 of Dolomedes plantarius. Lineage (NCBI taxonomy): Eukaryota > Metazoa > Arthropoda > Arachnida > Araneae > Dolomedidae > Dolomedes > Dolomedes plantarius. The sequence continues at coordinate 139,041,956 of OU015498.1, forward strand.
GCCAAACTTCGCCAATGTTTGTCAACAGAAATAATCTTCGTGCATAGGATATTGCACTGAAACAAGTTACAAATTTTTTTTTTCTGTATTCGGAAAACAATCAATCAGAATTTTTAATCATGTAGTAATAACTTCTTATTTAACAAAGTTAATTGTATTGAAAGCCATTAATAGTCTACCCTGCTTTACCATTATTGTTCAATAATGAAAGAGATATTTTTAATGCTAAGATTTTAAGTATTGTGGTTGCATTGATTTACTGTACTGACACTAACTTATGGATCACTTATGATAGTAAACATTCAGTTTACATGCAACCGAATAACAACAATAATAATACTTACATTTTTGTTTAAATTTTTGAGCAAAAATAAATAAATTTCATTTTGTGTTTAAAGTTTTGTTAAAGAAATAAAACATTCTTAAAATTTGAGAGTTTTATAATTTGTGTTTTGAAAGAGAAAAATGTTTAACTTAAAATTTTGTCACGAGTGCTTAAAAAAAAGAAAAAAAAATTATTTTATTTATAATTATATATATAAAATTAAGTACTATTTTATATTAGAATAATGTTTTATATTAGTTTTTATATAATGTGTAATATGTATTGGTGTTTAAGTTGTATTAAATCTGTAAATATTTATCATCAGCAATAAGTTGACAATTTTGAAAATATTGGATATATATCAAAATATCGGATATTTTCGATATTTTGGAACCCTGATCACAGCTCTCATTTTTTAATTTATTATTACATTTCAATATTTCATTTTAATGTCTATTTTTTACAGGATACAGAAAGTGAATTTGGGGAATTTACCCAAGAATCGGTTACTGCAGTCAATGAAAATGCAGTAATGAATAGCCCCCAGACCAATAAAAGGAAAGTGATGGAAACTTCATTAATTCCCCCTAAAGAAAAAAGGGAAAGTGTGGATAAGCAAATATCCAGCACGTTGGAGTAAGCCAAGAAATTAATGGCATCTATAAATGCGGATAAAGACAATGTCGATGATGCCTTTTTTAATTATCTGAGATGTACATTTAAAAGTTTAAAAGATGTAAACTTAAAAGAAAAGGCAAGAGTTGAAATCCAAGGTGTTATCAATAAATATTGCATGGCAGACTTGAATAATAATAAATAATTTTTTAAATAAATTTTTTACTTCATGTTTCATTTTATTGATTTTATTGACCATAATTTAATTTTACAAATAGCTGGTATGTTGCATATAACTGGTATTTATAGGTATTTTGGCATTTGAAAAATATATAGCAGTAGTATACAGCTCAGATTCAAAAAATTATAATAATTGAGAAAAAGTAATAAGAAAGAAATTATTTTCCATTTATTTATTTATGATACTATTCCAAAATTTATTGATATATCTGAGAGTTATCCTTTTTGTAGATGTCCATTTTTTTAATATTGTGTTAGTATTTTATGTAATGTAATTATTGTAATATTTTGAATATGAGCTGTACTAAAATCTGAATGAAATTTATCTGAATTTTTTTTATTTCACACTTTTTTGTGCTAAGAATGTTGCTAGAAATTAATCTTTCCATTTGTACCACAAAAGATCAGATCCATATGGGTAACCCAATTTATATGGGTACAGAAAAAATAAATCAAATTATTTTGGTACTTGGCAAAGTTATGTTCTAACATAAAATAATAATGGTCGTTCTAACCCCTCTTTTGAGACTAAGTTTTTGTATGCTGTTTTCAGAATTGAAACCAGTGTAGTTATTATTTACAAGTTATACAGAACAAAAAAATTTTCAATCTTAACTTTGAACAAGGTACATTTATTAAAAATTAAATTCAATATAAATTGCACATTTGCTCTTGCCATGGAACAGGTTCCACATTCTATTGAAGTCAGCAGCTAATGCTTTCCATTCAGTTTCATTACTGGGGCAATTTAGATAATCATCTTTTAAAACTGTAAAAATTGCCTTGCATACTAGTGGCAAGATTCCAGAAATGGTGTTTTGAGCAACGCGAAAGTGAAAACTTAATGATTACTGCGTTTCACCTGAAAAATAAAGATAAATACTGTCAGTAAAGAATCAGACACAGGTAATGCTTAAAAGAAAAATATTTTAGCAATTCTCTTTTAATGATCCATAGGTGTATTTTTTCATCTAAATATCTGTCAGAACATAAGAGCAATCAGAATAGTACAGAAAACATAAACAATAAAACATCAGTTTCTAATGTGCCTAACATGCCAAATCTAACATCTAATTACAGTAGGCTCTCTGTAATCGACACAGCTTGAGACCAATGCTAGTGTGGATTATAGGTCATTCTATTGTTTATGTTTTGAAAATTGTAAGTAAAACCAATCAACAGTTTTTTTTACAATTAATGACAAATTAAAATAACAGAAATATTATAATAAATAGTGTACAATGATTTTATTTGAATTTATTTAAATATACAATTAATGATTTTAAAAAAATGTCACAATATATATTTTTACATGCTATCTATTGAATTGTGAATGATTGGCATTGAAACTTAACATCAAATTTCAATGTTTACATCTGTTATGATGTGTGGATTATAGGTGCTTGCGAATTAAAGAGAGTCTACTATATTATATTAATTAACTATCAAATATAATATTTTCAATTTTTGCACAGTAAGCACCCACATAATAAAATGTTTATTTTAATGCAAATACATTTGTCAATTTCATGATTATAGATTTTGTGTGACCAACTTGGTCACTTCTGGGGTAATTATCGATCAGCAACAAATTTGATTAAAATAGATTGCCATAATATATATTATATAAATCAAAGTATTAAAACCGAAATACACTAGAATATGTAAAAGTACATGTGTATGTTAGTATCGACCATATTTATACTACCTAAAATAATTAATCCTACTTATACTTTATTGTATGCAACTGTGTTTATATACTACAGTCCTGCCCATCATATTCATTAAATCATGATAATGATAATCTTGTACTAGTCTTTAATATCAATATTGAGATTTTAAAAAAAGCAATGTTTATAAAAAGTCTATATCTTTACCTGTAGCTAAATATCTGAGAGTGAGTGCCAAACGTTCACCAGGAGGAATACTGTCTCTCATTTGTGTATTTCTTTTTTGTATCAAAGGTGATACTTTTTCAAGCAAATACTCAAAAGATGCTGTATCCATCCTAATCCACCTTCTATAGCCTTCAGTATCCTAGTATTAAAAAAATAAGATATGTTTAATTTTTCATAATTGTATTTCATGTATAGAAAATTTCTATGAGCAAGTTATTACAGCAACCTTTTCAAACATTTCACTAAAACTAAACAGTTGGGGGAAAAAGAAATAATCCTCTTTTAGGGGACTTATAGAAGGGTCAAATATTCTGCATAATAATTCTATAAATATTATTTCTATAATAATTTATTAATTCTAGCAAAATTTGAAAGAAAATATCTTACCTGAAGTCCCAGTTCCCTCATCAAATTCTCACAACATCCTAGTTTATTTCTTTTTTTTAACCATTCCCTTGTCCAAATTTTTCTTTCAGATTTTTTTCTTCTTGCAATTAATGCTGCTGTAAGGCAAATTATTGTAGCACATATCGTTTTTTTAGAAGATATGCTCATAAAATTGGATGGAACCATGATTTGAATAGGTTATGTCCGACTGAGCAATCGATTCGTAGTACATATTCTAAGAAATTTTTATGCTATGCCTAAAGCCGAATGGTCGATAACAGGATTGGTACGGTAACCCGTCCGCTTCGGTTTGCGAATCCGTTTGTCAAACTCCAGCAACCCTTCACAGACACTCCGCGAGGAGAAAGGCTTGACGAAAAGCTTAAAGTTTCACCAAATTCTTCAGTGTGATACGGGTTTAATTGTCCACAAGTTTTGAAAACACCACCTCAATCGCCAGATTTAAACCCAATAGAACATATTTGGAGAAACGTTCGAGTACGAAAACATGACATTCACACGAAAAGCGAACTAAAAACAATTATGATGGAAGAATGGATGAACATTGATGCAAAAATTACAAAAGAACTAAAGCAATCTATTCCCAGACGTTTAAAAGCTGTTGTGGATGCTAAAGGATATCCTACTAAATAGTAATTTAACGAAAAATTAGAATATTTACTAATATCTAGAGATTTTTTACAAGTGTACGATGACTTTTGTGAGATAAAGTTTTTGTTACTTTTGGATTATTGGTTTCCTAAAAATAAAGTTTTACTATGTTTTCAAAATATTTCATGTAGTTTTGTTAAGAATAGATTATAGATCTTATTATTAAATACCCATTCTGAAATATTCATTTTAATCAATGGATAGACCCCTATTTCATTGAAAATCGTAAGTGTACGAACACTTTTGGGAGTCACTGTGCTGGGTGGAAAAAAAATGGGTTTTGTTTTTAAAAGATTTTTCAATATTTATGATTAAAATAAACAGGGTTTGATTACTAATTAGTTATTACCCATTACTTAATTACCCAGGTTCGTTTTAACCCCAGCATGTAAATACTGTAGAAAAGATTAGACACGACTTAAATGTTTTATAAATGATAAGGACCAATATTTACAAAATTAACAACGAATATTTATTACACAAATAAACAGTTAAATTACAGTATTAAAATGATTAATAATCTTTCAAATAACAATTTGGGTCCTCACCGGATAAAACAAGGTATGTATCATTTACGGGATTTTAATTTAAATTTAAATCTTAAAATAGTACTGTCAACAGGCAACAGAAATGTAAAGACTGACTTACCCCAAATCGGCGTTGCTACGGGAACATTAATATTGTTCCATCTTTTTCGCAGGGGGAGTTCGAGAACCCCACCCCAGAGCGGGGCCCGAAGGCCCTTTCCTCACTGCGAAAGAATCTCGTCTGCTCTCAACTCTCTGAAAAACTTTCTCTCTATATCTCTCTGTATCATTTCTACCCCTTAATATTTATCTCAACTTTTGCATACATGTTTTCACCTTCCAATCACAGTATTTTCTTCTCCATATAAACTCCACCTACGTCTTAAAACCCTTTTCTAGTGGCCCTAATATTTCTCTTTTATTAGAATCACACTTCTCATTGGACCTATACTATTTCACATTTTCATATTCTTTCACATTTTTCCCCTGCTCCTTTCTACATTTTCTTATATTTTATTTCTAACACCTGGTCAGTTTTATAACATCTTTTCCTGACCATGATCCGACAATACTGCTACTGTTGTGTAAATTTCACTACAATCCTTTCAATTCTTATTCCTTATTCTAAAGGGGCTTTTTCGACTGACCCTCGTCCAACGCAACTCTTTTATCATGAGGGGTCTTTTAACTAGCCGCGATTCTAGCTTACTACTGGGCCTTTCTTATGGGGCTAATTCATCGATTACTGAGTCAAAGGACACCGAGCTATTCTCCAACGTTTTCCCCTCTTTACCATAAATATATTTTTATTGCGTACGTTTCCCTTTTCTAACAATCTTTTAAACTTATGTAAAAGGCCTTTTCTTATGCTTTCACTACAGCCGCCCCAATCTATCCTTCCTCTGCGTATACAATTTTTATAGCTGACCCTTTCTTAACTCTTATCCCCCTTCACAACGCTTCACAATGGATAAAAGGATCTTGAAATGGCTTGCAGCTTTTAACAAGATCTCCGAAAGCCTTTTGCTGGCTTAAAGAGCCAGCAATACTCACAAAAGTCTCAGAAAAAGAAAAAAAAATTTAAAAAAAAAGAAAAAAAAAGTTGTAAGTCCCATTTTGAGATTTAATACCTAATTGGTTGAGAGACCTACTACTAACTGGTGGAGGACCCAAATTTAAATGATAAACATACATATATAGCACAAAAATACCAGGTTATATATATATACAACACACAAAAAAAATTATCAAATTCTAATCAATGTAAAAATAGACTCGTTAGGATAATATTCTTAGTAAAATTTAACACTTTCAACCAAGATAAATGGCTTCTTTTTCCAAAATTAATCCTGATAGTAACACTTGTGCTTAAAGTGTTCAAAAAAATAGGTATTAATATAGGGGAAAATTATCCAGTAGTAATATAATATAAAGCATAAATAAGAATGAATAAATTATAAGAGTACAATAAAATTATAAATAATGCCCAGACACAAAATTTGAGTTGCTGAAAAAAAAAAAAAATTGATATAACCAATGTTAAAATAAGCTTACTAGAAGCAACTCGTAGCATATATGCATGCTGGTAACCAACCTAAATAACATTTTGTACCTAAAAGTAATTAATACTAATTCTTGAGCTGAAGGTATGCAAAAGAAATGGGTATAAAAATTAGAGCATCATAATAATATATAAAGTGCAAATAAAAATAACTGGTTTAGAATAAAGAAATGAATTTAAAATAATTAATGTCCTGAGTATATATTTAACGGGATAAACAACATCAAGTAACCATTTTTTTGGGGGGGAAACTTGTATAAAACGTTGAATCCACTGGAAGGAAAAATGTTCTATGGAATATATATAGTTCTTGAAATGACAGCACTCACAACGGAAAATTCTGAAGTTAGTCGATGAACAGTGTCGACGGATTAAGAGCTAGGTTCTGGTGAACACATAAAGTTCTTGGACGGGAAAATTGTCCGTGGCATGTTGAATTACTCTAGCAACGTCCACAGTACAATCGTAAGACCTAAAGAGTTGGGTAACACTCATACGGGCAAGAATAATCAACCGTAGCTCGACACTGTCGATGAGACGAGCGCCGCTGTCGATTACTACAGGCATGTATGAAGATGAAGAAGATGCACGTCCCTCTGTAGATGAAAGCAAACACTGTCACACATTCCGCAAAATCTAGAAATCGTCGTAAAACGTAGGAGACTGCAATCAATCTCACTCTCCGTTGCATGAACCGCTCGCCCGATGACTCGACGAATAACTCGTACACGACACTGCTGGCCTTAAAACTCGGCCGCAATGTGGAGATTTTTAAAGTTCTTGTGCTACTAGAGCAACATCACTCATGTGATTTCATGATGAGAGCTTTAAACAGCAACTTGAAAGGTTAAACAAAAATTGTGGTGCCCAGGAAAGCACCAAAAGTAAACAACATTGAGCTATAGGGTAAAGTCTATCTTACAAATCATGTTGAATTGACAGTACAAAAAAAAAAATTCTTAGTCGTATAAAGGTTAAAATTAAAATAACTGTATATTTAATAATTGTTAGTCATTAAATTAAGACCTTATTCTCTTATAATGTAAAATATAAAAATGTCCCCTTATATTCATAAAGAATGAGGGAAAAAAATGATTAATTATCTAAATGAATATCTATTATGGCATACCTTTGTATAAAACAACCAAATATCTAATGATATTGTAACACATCATAGTTATCATTATTAATAATATTACTATTATTATACACACATTATATATACATTTCTGTAGAATGCCTGTTTATACATTCATGTACTGTGTTAGAAAAAAAAAATATTTATAATAAAGAAAGTGAACGCAAAATCTATATATACGAACAACAATGACAGGTGATCAGTCCGCCAAAACAAGATATATTAGAAGTTACATCCAAAATTTTAAAATTTATTTTGTTTTTAATTTGTTATTTTAGAGTTAAACAAAAATGCAAACTAAATTTTTGAAACATGAGATGAGTAATAAAAGCAAAAGAAAGGAGAGAAATTGTATATTTCGATTTTTTTTCAAAAAATAAAAGAGAACCCTAGTATAATGATAGGGAAAATTATGACGAGAGAGGAAAAAAAAAATTATGTGTTATAACTCTCTTATTGACATGACAATTGACATTCGATTAAAGTTAAGGCTAAGAAACGACAGATAATTGTCTAATTTAAAATGCATTAAGTATTTACAAAAAGAAATTAATTAATAACAATTTGAAATCAAACAATAATAATAAACATATATAAATAATAAATAGCAAAAGAAAGAAACGTATGTAAGAACAAGAAAAAAAAATTGAAAAAATAAAAGATAACGCTAAGAGGTGCGTTCGCATCTCCATTCATAAGAACGAATTTCAGAATATCGCGATTCTCGCGTGGGAAATTTCGAAAAAATTCCATTCTTCACTGTTCTCCGTTATCTGTCCGCAACGATCAAATATCGTCTTATAAATTTACGAACCAGAGAGTTAATTGTGAGTGAAGCGATTGTGAATTTCATCTGTTCTCCTCTTATAGGAGACAATTTTCAGAAAATCAAAATTCATTCATTATTCCCCATGCCTATTCATTATTATGTTAAATTCACTCATTAATAACAGACATAGAAAATGAGTTTAAAAAAAAAAGAAAACGCAATAAAAATAAATACATAAATAAAATTAATAAAAAAATAAATGACAAGCGAAAGAGATACGTTCGCTTCTATTTAGGAGCGCGTTCTGAGCGTTTTGGCGTTTGACCCCCCCGTCGGGGAACAACAAGTAAACATAGTAGATAGCCATACGCTTCGAAAACCCCTGTTTCGCTCTATCACTATAGCTCTAATTCATAGCTACTGTGAAAAAAATCTCCCTCCTTTTCTCCCGGCCAAAACGGAACGCAGGAGTAACTTGAAAAGGAAGAAAAACCGCAACTGCATTCCCCCTCTCCTCGAAGGGCAATATTCTATTCTTCGCCCCCTCTTATGAGAGCACAATTCTTTAGAAAGTGACCAATTTTTGCCCACTAAACAGTTAAAATCGTGCACTATTTATCGCCTTTCCCTAAATTGGGATGAAATTATTGCGCCAACGGGCGTCGCTATAATACACTAAATACATTAAAACAATAAAGGAAATTCAAACGTCTAAAAAAAATATCCTTCTTAACCATTTATGTTTTTTTTGTACCATAAGCATGCACAACGTAAATTTTAATCAAAGTAAATAAATATCAACATACTCTAATTACACCCTAACTGCGAACACATAAATCCTAAAATCTCAATAGAAATTTTATAGCAAACACATAGAAAAGAAGAAAAAAAAATTATATACATGCATAAAACCCTAATGAAATTTCGAAATCGGAAACCCATTAACGGTATATATGAAAACACAATTATAACACATTAAAACATGATTTTCTATCAAGAAAAAAAAAATTCACTTAACCATTAATATACTAATTATATCATTGCTCTTAAAAGTACGGCATAATATAAAAATAAAAATTTTAAGATACACAAAAATAAAATTCTGGACTAAAGTCACACACATGTCAAATTGAAATAAAATTGCTAAATTCTACTAATTTTCCCAATAAATTACCTAAAGAATCAGGCATTAGACTCTAAGAGTCAGGCATGTTAATCAAAAAAAAATTGATATACATATATTCTACTGACAGAAATGTGCATATAATAATAAAATGTTTTTTTCCTGATATATATATATAATATAAATTTGAAAAAAATATTAAAACACATACATTTTATAATAATAACGATATGCCAATACAGGTATTCACAATTTTAAACACATTAAGAAACTAATTTAAATTCTTGTATTTGATCAAGAATTAAAACAATTAATAATTAAAAAAAAATTGTATCATCATAGTATACAACATGTCAAAAAAAAATCCTAATTTAAACTAATGAAAAAAAAGGTAAATATTTACTGTGTCAATTTTCTTTTCTACAGATATCCTCCATTAAAATTAATATCCTTATAGGGAAAAAAAAATGTTCTTTATAATACCCAAGTGATTACAGAAATCAAATGGAATGGTCACGGCGACCATTTGCTGGGTGGAAAAAAAATGGGTTTTGTTTTTAAAAGATTTTTCAATATTTATGATTAAAATAAACAGGGTTTGATTACTAATTAGTTATTACCCATTACTTAATTACCCAGGTTCGTTTTAACCCCAGCATGTAAATACTGTAGAAAAGATTAGACACGACTTAAATGTTTTATAAATGATAAGGACCAATATTTACAAAATTAACAACGAATATTTATTACACAAATAAACAGTTAAATTACAGTATTAAAATGATTAATAATCTTTCAAATAACAATTTGGGTCCTCACCGGATAAAACAAGGTATGTATCATTTACGGGATTTTAATTTAAATTTAAATCTTAAAATAGTACTGTCAACAGGCAACAGAAATGTAAAGACTGACTTACCCCAAATCGGCGTTGCTACGGGAACATTAATATTGTTCCATCTTTTTCGCAGGGGGAGTTCGAGAACCCCACCCCAGAGCGGGGCCCGAAGGCCCTTTCCTCACTGCGAAAGAATCTCGTCTGCTCTCAACTCTCTGAAAAACTTTCTCTCTATATCTCTCTGTATCATTTCTACCCCTTAATATTTATCTCAACTTTTGCATACATGTTTTCACCTTCCAATCACAGTATTTTCTTCTCCATATAAACTCCACCTACGTCTTAAAACCCTTTTCTAGTGGCCCTAATATTTCTCTTTTATTAGAATCACACTTCTCATTGGACCTATACTATTTCACATTTTCATATTCTTTCACATTTTTCCCCTGCTCCTTTCTACATTTTCTTATATTTTATTTCTAACACCTGGTCAGTTTTATAACATCTTTTCCTGACCATGATCCGACAATACTGCTACTGTTGTGTAAATTTCACTACAATCCTTTCAATTCTTATTCCTTATTCTAAAGGGGCTTTTTCGACTGACCCTCGTCCAACGCAACTCTTTTATCATGAGGGGTCTTTTAACTAGCCGCGATTCTAGCTTACTACTGGGCCTTTCTTATGGGGCTAATTCATCGATTACTGAGTCAAAGGACACCGAGCTATTCTCCAACGTTTTCCCCTCTTTACCATAAATATATTTTTATTGCGTACGTTTCCCTTTTCTAACAATCTTTTAAACTTATGTAAAAGGCCTTTTCTTATGCTTTCACTACAGCCGCCCCAATCTATCCTTCCTCTGCGTATACAATTTTTATAGCTGACCCTTTCTTAACTCTTATCCCCCTTCACAACGCTTCACAATGGATAAAAGGATCTTGAAATGGCTTGCAGCTTTTAACAAGATCTCCGAAAGCCTTTTGCTGGCTTAAAGAGCCAGCAACTGTACATAGATTATGGAGAAGTAAAAAAGATTAACACTTTGTTGTTGTTGTTGTTGTTGCTACTTATGCCTCCTGGCAGGAAGTATTCCAGATCAGGTCCATATAAGCTTGCGGGCCGGGGAGTGTATCTTTAGTTGTTAATGACACCACAAGGGTCGGAGCCCGATTGAGCCAGGTGCCACCTCCAGGGTGCCACCACCAGGTGCCAGGTTTTGACAGAGCATACCCAGTGGTGATATATGGGGGATTGTACCTTCTCCCACCCTCTCTGACCTTATAGACGGACTTTCTGGTCTTCGGATTTAACGTGACCATATGCAGCCTAGACACGAAGGTATTTAATGGCGCTTGTCGGGATTCGATCCGAGCACCCTCAGTACCAAAAGTCGACACGCTACCACTAGGTTACCTCGGGCCTTCTTAACACTTTGCAATATACATTTTGTTTTGAGTAGGAGTCATGTTTTGGATAAGAATTTATAGTTGAAATGTATTGATAGAAAGCACTTTACAACGTGAGCCCTTAGCTTTCGTGGTGACAATGATGATATTTTTGCATTTTACTTAGATAACTTAACAATACTTTCAGTGTTGTGTAAGCCTTGAGCTGTGAAAAACTGGTAGATTTCTTTCAAATCGTTCCTTTCTTCTCCGCTTTATAACAGCAAACTGCATTGTTTCAATACAACCATGTCTTCTGCGATTTTGATCTAGTAACATAAGGTAGATTGAAACGATTCATCTTGACTGGCTGGCGCGCACACACACACACATATATAATTAGGTCAAAGCTGTAACTTTTTCTGTTATGTTTTTATATAATGTTTAATTTTCGCACTTATCATTTATTATATTCTCCATCTGTAGATGGTGGAGTGATTCGCCAACAAGGATTCCCCCCCCCCCCCCGCTTTATATATATATACAGGGGGATTACTAGATGACTGAAAGTTACATAAAAGGAATAAGGAAATATTATCGAGAAAATTGAACGTTTATAAAATCATAACAGAAAAAGGTGACAGATCTCAGCTAATTAGCTTATATACGTATACCAAAATTAATCATTAAATATAATGTCGGAACTGTTTTAATGAGAGATTGTCATTCAACTATTTTTCTTTAACATTCTTAATTTGAATCCGTCTTGTGTTATTTTTCAAATTAAAAAAAATGCTCTTAAAAAGTTTTAAAATATCAAGTACGCCGTCGTTTATCAATTTAATCGTAAGCTATCACTTTAAAATTGCATACGGGTGTGGATTCCGAACTACGAAGCCAATTAATCCCCCCCATTAATCATTTTCCGCCGTAGTCCTCCTCCACATGTGTTTGGCATTTCTCGGGCTATCTTCGTGGGTACCTCCATCCCGCCCACCGGCATCGCCACCAGACGTTGACAACCGAAGGAGGATAACAAACAAACGCCACCGAGTCATTCCGGTTACTCATGACTTCGGTCACTCACTTGGAACGAATTTTAAACATTTCGACTTGTGCCCCATTAGATGGGATGAAATTGAGCCTTTCTGGAACTGTATTATGCCACGAGCTCGTACGTACACATTTTGGGAAGAAAAGAAATTGATCGTAGTTTAGAGTGATTTAGAGATAAACGCAGACGCACATTTTCTCTGTCAGGCATTCTGAAGGGGAGTAATGTTGAATGATATTATTCGTACCGTGAACGTCAGCATCACGGTGGCAGCGATATCTGATATGCATGATGATGAAAATAACGTTGATCGTAGCGATCTCTTATTTATTTCCTCCTAATGGCTAAAGTCTTCCCACATACATTACGCGCATGTGCATCCCGTGGGAAAATGCATCCATTTTTGACATATCCATAAAAAGATTACTTAACTACACGTATCTATTATTATTTTCAGATAATTTATGGTGATCCCATGGTTATTTTTTGCCTACAGTTTTGCATGGATAAGAAAAATAAAATTAAGATTACAGATAAAAATAAAAGAGTTTGTTTATTGTTTCCAAAAGCCTTCATGATTCTTGAAAAATCTGCTTGTTAACAGTGGTTGTTGTTTCTAATGCTCCATGGCCAGAATTTATTCCAGACACTATCCATATAGGCTAGCGGGGTTACGTGTGCAGCTACTGTTTATATGGCACCACAAGAGTCGGAGTCCGAATTAGCCAGGTGATACAGCAATTTAGACAGAGCTCCTCCAGGGGGGGGGGGGGGGATCATACCCTCTCCTACTCTCTCTCTGACCTCGTAGAGGGACTTTCTGGTCTACGGATTTAACGTACCCATATCCGGTCTAGACACGAAGGTATTTAATGGTACTTGTCTGGATTCGATCTGAACACCCTAAGCACCGAATGTCGACGCGTTACCACTAGGCTACCTCGAGCTCGTTAACAGTCGTATGTTGCGTATGTATGCTCCCATTGTATAGTGCAGAGGTGGGGAACCTTTTTACCATTAGAGGCCACATGTAAATTAGGTAGCAATAAAGGAGGCCGCATAAGTTGATGTACCTATAAATGCGACATTTATGAAATTATTATAGTTAGGTATAGTTTTAACAATTTGGTGCATTATATAGAAAAATAACAAAAAATTAAGTCCTTATTTATTTATTATTTGACTTAAAAAGTTACAATATAAAATATTTTTGTATTCACATAAGGGTAAAAACTTGTTATAACATTAATCATTAATTATTATTTTTTAAAATAAAATTATAAGATTCATAGGTACCACTGTAATTTTTTATATTTCACTGTTGGTATTTTTATTTATGTAAACACTTATATATATCCAGATTTTTAAATTTTAATAAACAACTACATATTTAAATATCACTTCAAATAAAAATAACAAAGTAGAAGTATTTTTAAATAATTTTAACATTATAAAGAAATACAATAGAAAAATAATAGTATTAAATTATAAATAACTGACATAGCAACAATTCCCAAAATAATTTTAAAATCCGATGGAAAATTTTAGCTAGTAGGATATTTGCATTTGTTTCTTACTTGAAAGTAATTGAATATTTGGATCAAGCTTCGTAACGCGAAGCCTGCGTACATACATTCATGCCGTTCTTTATTTAATTCCAATGATTTGCAAATTGTAGTAATCTATAAAATTAAATATTAATTAATACAAGTGAGAAAATGACTAGCTTTTATTAAGGTCGCACAAGAAGATCACGGAGGCCGCGCGTTCCCCACCTCTGGTATAGTGGCTAGTGCCTTGGGCGTCCACGGTGTGGAATCGGTTTTGAATCCCGAATTTGGTAAGGACGTTCTCCTGCTTTACTCGCTAAGTGAGCAGTTTGGGTACACTTTTACGGGGTGTTTCAGAACTCTCCGTACAAAATTTTAATTAGGCATAGGGAACATTAAAAGAAACATTTACCGTGTTTGCATGTATGGTCGCAAACATCATACTTTGGTGTTAGAGGGCGTTGTTAGGCGGCGGTAATTGCTACAGAAGTTCGTAAAGTAAATCCGCCCGTCCAGTCTATTTGGCGGCAAGTATAGTCCAATCAAAAAGTTTTTTGCGATACCCACCCAAAGACTGACGCCGAACTGATGTTGATAAGAAAGTGGATTGTCATACGCCCAAACAGGAGCGTTGGGGGATTCAAACACCTCTCCACTTGTGAAATAGGCTTTATCTGTAAAAGAGCACATGAGCTGGAAAATCAGACTGTACTGCGCAGAACAGGGCTGAAGAAACCCCACGGCGATTTCTACGCGCAGAGGGTAATCTCCAGTGGCTGGACTCGCCGAGGATGAAATGAATGTAAATGCTGTTCGTGCAATGCACTCCACACGGTGGCACGGCTGACAACCAGGCTACGTGCAACAACTCACGGGCTTGTTTCTGAATTATCGGCAAACTGTCGTAGGATCTACTCTTCCACCTCAGGAGTGCGCGTACCCCTCAGCCGACCAGTATCCTCCCAAGTCACAAAAGACCGTTGGGAAATTGTTGGGCAACCGTATTTGGCCTAGTCCGCCAACAGTTGAATTCCGCCGTTGGGGTTGTGTTGAAACAACGGTTGGCATTGCAGCTCATCCAACGGTTGGTTGTTATTTGGCCCAGCTGTTGGGAAGAGCTGTTCAATTCTCATTTGCAGTTGGGACAAAATTATTTTATACTCGTTGGCCCAGCATAAACATTTTGTAGATGGCCCATACTTGTTTCTGGAAGTTCTGCCAACTATACCCATTACCCAATGATGTAACGAAAATTTGCTTTTGGACCAACGATTTGTATTACTTGGGCTGCATTTTTACTTACAAATGCTCCAGTTTGACGCAGTTTCCGTTGCAAACGTGCAAGTGTTTGGTGGTGCGCCAGACGGCTGTTGGGATACAGCAGCTCTACCTATTCGGCAGCCCCATAAGCTAGATGCATGTCCGCTAACTCAGTATTTATGAAATGCTCCATGTTACACGTTAGGAATGACGAAAAATGGTGAAAAATACACAAGGTAATTCGCATGTCATGCAAATGATTTGCAGTTAACGATGTGAAATTTTCTATAATAATCGTCTGCTACGGTACGATTTTAAACGGAATGCAAATTAAAAGTATTTAAAAAATGCCTTCTAATTTTGACAAAGCGAACTGACTTCTTTAGCAATTGCCACCGCCCAACAAAGCTCCAGCACCAAAGTATGACGTGGGCAACCATACCTTCGTATACGGAAAATGTTTCATTTAGTGTTCCCTATCTGCTATTAAAGTTTGCACAAAAAGTTCTGAAACACTCTGTTTTTCTTAAAAAAAATTTTTTTTTTAAAGTCTTATGTTATGAATGTCGCCATATTGTGGCATCTGTGGCAAATTCTACTGTCCGATCCAGGGTTGCAAATGAAGGAGCACAGTCTACACTAAATTACATTTATTTCAATGCTACGGACATCACAAAACGGACAATAGATCTTATAATCTTATACTCTAAGATTCGAAAAGTGGAGCTCCATAGCTCATCCCAGTCTCGCTTATACGCTTACTCCGCTCTACCAACACAAAAGTATTTACATAGGGAGAGGGTGCGTTGCTGCGCCAACTGGAGAACATAAATTTAAAGTTGCAACAACATCCAAATCATACGTGCTGAGCTCGGTTCATTCTTCCGAAAGCAGGGGTCAAACACACTTTCATTTAGATTCCTTGTTCCAGGTGAAGTAATGATACATCAAACATTTAATCCTGCTTTTCCGCGAAGGTATGTTGGTGTGAGGAAGAGGATGAACGAACCCTGACTTCGTTTTCCAATCTGAGAATGATCTCGATTTCGGAGATTAGATATATCATCCCATTGCTGAGGTAATCAAATTAACGTCGATTCAGAAGCTGTATGTCGAATAAAAATTAATTAATTAATTAAACTCCTAAACTCGAAACAACTTTTATGCGTAAATTTAGAAAATTCAAAATTTTATAGTTATTCTATTGTCTGATCATTCTTAAGTTATCCAAAATAACTATATACTGTATTTTTCGTACTATAAGACGCACCTTTTTGCATAAAAAAATCGACTTAAAATTGGAGTGCGTCTTATGGTCCGAAGGGAACATTAAAAAAATATGAATATTTTATTATACATATGATATATATACTACATGGGGTGAAAAGTCCCGGAGCTAGCAATGAAAAAAACATTTTTTTTGTCAAAAATCGATTTTATCCTTCAACATAGTTTTCTTCAAGAGCGATACACTTATTTCAACGGTCCTCTAACATTTGAATACCTTTCATATAGTACGATTTGTCAGGGGCTTCAAAATGCACATCAGTTTCGCATTTGACATCCTCATTTGATGAAAATATCTTCCCCTGAAGCCATCTCTTCAAGTTAGGAAACAAATAATAGTTGCTGGGGACCAGATCTGGAGAATACGGGGGATGGTGGAGAAATCCGTATTTTAATTTATTCAATTTTACCTTCGCTTTCACTGATGTGTGAGCGTGGTGATGTGTCTTGGTGAAATAGCACTTATTTTTTGCCATATGCGGCCTTTTTTTTCTTGATATCGTCCTTCAAGTGGTCCAATAATGCTGCTAAATACTCTCCTGTGATTGTTTTACTTTCTCAAGATAGTCAATGAATATTGTGCCTCGTGCATCCCCCAAAATACTAGCCAAGACCATTCCAACAGATTGTTGCGTCTTTGGTCGCTATGGTCGGCTTTTGCAAGCTTCCAGCCACCCTGCAAACTGCCTTTTTGATTCAAGTGTGCAGTAATGGATCCAATGTTTCATCCATTGTTACGAATCGGCGGAAAAACCTGTTTGGATTAGGCTTTTATACCCAAAGCGCGCTCTGAATTATCGGCAAGTTGCTGTTTTTCGTCAGTTGTTAGAAAACGCGGCACCCATCTCGCACAAAACTTTTTCATGTTTAAATGCTCATGCAAAATATGTTTCACCCATTCTGTTGATATCTTTACTATGTCAGCTATCTCCCTTACTTTCACTTTGCGGTCTTCCAACACAATACGGTGGACTTTTATGATGTTCTCTGGAGTTGTTGCCTCAATTGGAGGTCCAGAAAGTGCGGCATCATCGGTGTTCGTACGACCATTTTTAAACTCGCTAAACCATTGACAAATGGTTGTTTTCGACTGAGCAGATGTGCTGTATTGTTTTTAGAGCCATTCTTGGGTTTTAACGGTATTTTTTCATAAAAAAAAACAATGTTTAATTAAGGCGCAAAATTCTTTTTGATTCTTTGTTTACACAAAATCAAAAGTAGCGTTACTTACACGACCGCAACTCATAAATCAATGGCCGACATGTCATGAAACTTTGATGGCAGTTTTTTGAAGGTTAGTACTAGTAGAACATTATATGGAAATTTCATTGCGGATGCCATTTAGTGGCGAGTGCCTGGACTTTTCACCCCATGTAGTATAAATTATATATATATATATATATATATATATATATATATATATATATATATGTGTGTGTGTGTATATATATATATATATATATATATGTATTAATTAAATCTTTGTTAAGTAAGAAATTGAAAATATCTTTATATACCTAATAAAATACAAAATATTCTTTTCTATAAATCCTTTCATAAATTGGAGGTGCGTGTTATCGTCCGGTACGCCATATGATACTTAATATTCTTGACGAACTTTCAGATTTACTTCTAAAATGAACGGCTTGGTAATCTATCTCTGAAATAAACATTAAATATCTCTCTATGGTAATTTCGGAGAACACAAGATTTGACTATTAAATCGCGCGTGAATGATTAGATAGTAAAATCTCATGCTCAGAATTCTAGTCGGAGCGATGCATCATAAAATAACACCCATGCTTTTTCCTTCAGATCTCGCGGCATCTCCGAAATTTCTCCACCATTTCCGCTGTCGATCAAGCGTCCCACTTATGACTCAGTGCATTTCCTGCAGTCTCGGCGCTAATCATCTTAAAGGAACGATGCAAAAGGCATTCATCGCTGAATTACGAGCTGCGTGAAAAAGTGGGTAAAGGTTTGAGATCAGTTTGGACAAAATTGCTTCTGGGAATGTTGGCAGCACTTTGAGACTTACGCCTCATTCGCTGTGTAAATGTTACTTTCAATACTTTTTGTAAGGGGCCCGAAGTAGCTTAGTGTTAGCACGTTGGGTTTGGGACTGGGGTTGCTCATTTAGAATCCCGACGAGCGTCATTTACTACCTTCGTATCTAGGTCGGATACAGGCACGTTAAATCCGTAGACCGGTAAGTCCTTCTATGATGTCAGAGGGGTAAGAGAAGGTACAAGTCCCACAGATGTCGTCCATTGGGGTGCTTGGTCCAAACTGAGGTGGCACAAGGGAGTTGTGTTGGTCCACTTATTCCTCCATTGAGAGCTTCTCCTTCCTTTATATATGTATATATATATACTGTTGGCCATTAAAATTGCAACATCATGAAGGAGGGATGATACAAACGTCAAATTCGCATGAAAGGAAGAAGATGCTGGGATATGCAAATTATTAGCATTTAAGCTCAATCGAACGCCGTAGGAGTGAGAAACGGCATCTCATCTGTATAAAATGAAAGTTACGTAGCGGGTTTCTCTTTCGAAAATCGCATTTGAATGTTGTTTGTTTGTGAGAAGATCGTGTTACGCCTCGTATAAGAAGGAGAGACGGCTACCAGCACGTGTCGGAATTCGATAGCGGCAGGATCGTGGCCTATCGAGAGCGCTGTTTATCGTTCCTCAATATTGCTACTCGCATTGGTTGGAATCCAACGACTGTCATGCGAATATGGAATCGATGGGTTCAGGAGGGTCATATTGAACTCCATGCAGGACCTCAACGGCCTCCCACCACTAACGCCAGAGAGGACAGACATGTTGTCAGGTCGACCTTGCAGGATCGTAGAACCACATCACGGACCTTGAGTCAGGAAATGGGCTTGTTTACCGCACGACAAGTATCCGCACGAACAGTGCGATGACGTCTGGAGCAGCACGGACTGTCTGCAAGGCGACCATCATTGTGGCTTCCTTTGACACTGCAGCATAGAGACGCGCGGCGACAGTGGTGCGCCCAACGATAAGACTGGATACAGGAGTGGCACCACGTCATCTTTTCAGACGAGTCCCGGTTCTGCGTGCAACATCATGATGGACACATCCGTTTCTGGAAGCACCGATGAGAACGCACGTAGCATGCTTGCATTCGCTATCGTCGCACTTGGTGTGATGGTATGGGCAGCTATTGGGTACATGACACGAACACCTCTTGTTCGCACCCACTAACTCTCTTTCTGACCACCTTTAACTCTCTTTTCACCACCCTCTTTCTGAGCACCCACTAACAGACTCTTGAGCCTTCTCTCCCCCCCCCCACCCCCAATCACCATAGATAACTGAAATTATAAAATACAGAATGAAATTAATGAAAATTTTTATCATTATGTTTATATTTGTCATTTCTCATAAAAAGTCCTTTTCGAACATGTAAGTTTCTCTTTTCTCTTTTTTTAAAAGCGGGTAAATAAACTCTAAACAATCTTGAAATTAAAAATTCGCATACTTTGATTACTTGTACGTCACTTAATTGGGATTTATGCATGACTGAATGCAAATCCAAAATTCCTGCATTTTTCTCAAAGTTATCAAGAAGTGACAAAACCGATATTATTTCTCAATATACTTCTCAATCTTCTTAGGAAATGATGTTATTACAGAGATTAACAGAGTATGAAAAGGAAAGTGAAACGTAAATAACAGTGTAATCCTTAAAATATTCATAATATTTCATTGAATGTTCTTAGTTTAGAATTTCCCATTCATAAAGTTCTACACATCTAGTCTGTGAGTATTCTCGTAAACGAATGTACGAGAGTGTTGTACATTCTTGGATTCATGCCCAACTACAAATATTAATTCTGAAATTTTATGGTATTCTCTCAGCTATGTGATTTCAAAATTAATTTTTATTAATGTCAAAATCGTTTTCCCTTGTTGTCTCCCAATCTTTCAAAAAAGACTACTTTTCTAATCTACTTTCAAAGCGGCCGAAGTAAGCTTTGCTTTGCATTTTGTTTATTTGTTTGTTCGAATTATTTCGTAGATAAGAAAATTTTTGTTTACATTGAATAGAAATAGGATTCAAAACGGCATCAAAGTGATGTTAGATTTTTATTTTAGCACCATATAATGAACTGATTTTTCTGTTTCATAGGGTTTCGTCGGTTCTTTTGAGTTAATAAAATCAATACATATATCTGACCGGTTTAGCTAAAAGTCATGAGACCCCCCCTCCCTCCCTTCAATGGATCGTTTTTGCTCGTTACGACCCTGATTCAGAATTAAAGTAATTTAGTAGAAAATTTTACTTAAAAAAATTGAGCCGCAAACCTTGTATGTATATTAGTCTGGGCGGGAGAAAACCAAAAATTATAGCGTAATAACGCAAGGCATTTAAAAGATATCCGAGTTGTAAGCTGAACAAACTGTAAACTCAAAGAATTTTAGTGTTTTATATAAATAAAACACTGAATAAAATTCAAATCGTCATTGCTTCACTTTCTCATTTCCACATATGCTAATGATCTCTGCATTCGAGTGAACAACTGTGCCAAATACATTGCTGCTACAGGCGCATCTAACAGAATGAAATTATTAACCGAAATACGCGGAGCAACACCACCCAAACGTCTAGTGCAAAGCCCCAGCTGGAATGCATTCCCGGAATTGCTATTTTTTTTCTGCTTTGTTCTACTGCATAAATAAATACAAACATGATTACATACAAACAAAGCGCTTGTTTTGAAGGTATCACGCCCTTCTGGAACGAGACAAGCTTCCGATGTTGCCCTTGACACATTGCAAGCGGGCGGGGAACGTTACCGCACATTTTTTGACCTCCGCGCGCTTTTGTTTACTGCGGCCTGATTTCTTTTCTAAAATCAGCGACAGATGGCGCGCCAGTCATTCCAGTGGATTTAAAAATAAGTTCGATCGCACGCGCGAGCATTAATTTTCAAGGCAGATTCAATAGAACTTGAATTTACACGTTTATTGGTTATAACTATAGCTCCTTATGTATATCCGAGTTAGACATCAAGCATCTGGTTGCTCGTCATTGCCAAATGACGTCACAATTTCGGTCAGACGTTTATTTGAAGCGTCCTTTGCTCTTTCAGTCTTTTCTCGACTGACGTGTTTTAGTTGACATTAATAGATTAATTTAGGCTTCTAATTATCTGGGTTGGAGAGGGAAATTTAAAATGATGTGCCATTCCACATGCTCTCATTCGAATTATATCCCCAGAAAACTTTATTACTCACAAATGGCTTTTGAAAGATATTTTGCTTTGAATTATGCATGTATGTGTGTAACCCATTAAGGCTGCTATGTACTAAGAAAAAAAATCGTATTTCCCTTTTCCTCTTCTTGCAGACTCTTGTGGTGGGAGGAGTTCAGTTGACAGTCCGAGAATTCCACCCCCCCCTTAGGATTGACATTTTGAGGGATTGTAATGGCTCTCTCTCTATAGGGGGGGGGGGGGTTAAGCGCTACCCCCAAATTGTTTATTTAAAATATATTTTTGTCAACTATTTACAGGTACAGAAATGCTGATAATCAAATAAAATTGGCATTGTCAGATAGTCCGAACTTTTCTGCAAAGCGTACAGGATTCATTTTATAAATTTCGTCCACCGAAGGAATTTATGAGCGTTTAAAACACACTATACCAGATTTTCCCCCGAATAATTTAAATTTAAAAATTTTAATTGCATTTTTTTAAAAAAACGAAAAATGTACACAAATGTAAAATTTCTTTCTCTATGACGGAGTACAATTTTTTAAAAAAAATCTTTGAATCCGTCGGCAATCCGTGGACAAATTTTCTCCATAGGTTAACAATGAGGTGAGCGAATCCAATGGGGTTAGTACATAGCAGCCTTAACCTCAATAGCAATATATTTTTTCGCCAAGAAATCGCCAAGTAGTTAAATGGAGGAGTTTTAACAACAGTTTTGAAAACCGGCGACCGAAAGAGCAACAAAGGTACTGCATGGCTTGTGTTTTAGAGATACTGGGAAACAAAATGGTGGATCATGAATTAGCCCAGGACATTTAAGAGCTCTTATCAATTTTTCTCAATTATTTGACTATTTCCAAACGCTTCACTTAAATATAATGCAAATAACTTCAGCGATACTTTTTAAGTAGTAATTCATTTATGTGATTTTTTGCAAGTTGGGAAAAGAAAAAAGTTTAATTTTCCCACGGAATCTGGTCTGCTCACACTGAATCCGGAGAGTTACTTAACGTCAGCGTTAAAAATTTTAACCAATGACAGAGCTGGATTCATTGATCACGTGATACGTCAAACCAATCGCAGGTCATGTCAACAATCTCGGAGCCAACGTATTGACGCAGCGCAAATGTCTGGATGCAATGTAAACAGGCTTTGAGCCCTTGTCGTTTGAGAGGCATATCAAGTGCTATAAGTTGTAAATCTGGTCACGCGGGATAGTGGTAATGTGACGAGTCCCAGAACCCAGGCTAACCTATGATCGCCATTTCTTTGCCAACGAGAGATGAAAGATTCACGATATCACTGAATGTTTGCCCTTTTTGGGGTCTCATATCACTTTAAATATTACCTTAATTTTTGTACCAATCATCCGAAAAAAATAATAGAATATAAAAAATGTTTTAACAAAAGAAAGAAAAGAAGTAGTCTGAGTGGGTTTAATCGTTGTTGATGTCATCAAAAACGATATTACAACAAAAAATTTCGAGATTAAAAAATATAGCAGGAGAGTAATTATGTAATAAGGAATGATTTAATATTTTTAGAACAGTTATAATTTACTGGTGAACATAATGAATGTTCTACAGTTTATATATATATATACACACACACACACATCTTTCAGGTTCGAGGTTGCCTAGTGGTAGCGCGTCGGTTTTCGGTGTTGAGGGTGCTCGGATCGAATCCCAACACGCACCATTCAATACCTCCGTGTCTAGGCCGGATATGGACACGTTAAATCCGTATACCGGAATGTCCCTCTATGAGATCAGAGAGGGTATGATCCCCCCAGATGTCGGCCCTCGGGGGGTGCTTGGTCAAAATTGAGGTGACACCTGGATAAATCGGACTGCTACCCTTGTGGTGCCATTTTAAACCTGAGCCTCATCCCTCAGCCAGCTTATCTACATGGACCTGGTCTGAAATACTATAGTATCCCAGACCAAGTCCAAAATGCCCCCTGGCCTGTATACCGGCCAGGTGGCATAAGAAAGGCAATAATAACTACATTTCTTCCTCCTTTCTATTTCAAGTGGCAAATAAACATTCCAAACCTATTTCGTGAATGAATGGAACAACTCATCCTCCTGTATTTCAGGCTACTTTCGAATCTGAGTCCGTCATGAATGCCAAGTAGGCACCGAAATGCCTGATGCAATAGCTCGAGTTTTCGGATCTTAAGTAATTTCATATGGTACGATGACTGCAACGTAACGTCATCTCTGGTAACTCGAGACGAAATGATAGAAGAGACAAAAGAACGGGAGAGAAATTGCGAAGATATAAGCGGAGAAATCCCTCTAGCTCTGAGAGCAATCCTGTTTTGGAGATTCCCTTGACACTTTTAGCTCTGCAAAATCGTATTTGGTTTAAGGTAACTGGAATTGGGGCAGAAAAATGGCACCAATAACGTGGAGGAATCAAATTTTCATAGCGCTGAATCCACAAAAATCATATCAAACTAAGTCTGCAAACTGTTTTGTAAAGAAACTTAAAAACAGAAAAATTTCATTTTTTTATGCAGTCGAACCCCGTTATAGCGAACCCGGTATATAACGAACTCACGGATATAACGAACGAAAATTTTGGTCCCGCCGTTTTCCTATTGTATTTAATGCTAATTTATCTTTTTATAGCGAACCTCCGAAATCTTAAGAATCGACTATAATGTACACATTTTTTCAGTCGACTACTGAATTTTTTTAAAATTTTTAATCTTTTTAAGAATGCTGAAGATACAATGAATCTTGAAGAAGCAAACAATGTTGAAGATGAAGATGATGAAGATTTACCTATCGCGATGTGGATAGAAAAGCACCAAATTTCATCATTCTCAGATTGTGACGTGCAATTGTTCGAAACATGTGATGATGAAGTCATTACATGTGAAAATCCGACTGAAGATATTGTGGAAGAAATTAAAATGAATCATTCTGAAATCGCAGATTCTGCATCTGATGCTGATGAAGAGGAGCACATAAATGGCGAAATCCCCACCATCTCAGATGCTACAGCAGCGATGTGTGTCTTCAATAAGTGTTTGTCTACACAAACAGTGGAAGAAACAGTGTTGGAGTCATTTGATGTATTAGACAAAGAAATTCATAAAATGCTTTTGAAATCGGCATCACGTCAGCAGAAGATTACCGATTATTTTCGTATCTAAACAGTGAGCAACAATTGAAGGTAAAATGAATATATTTCCCTTTGTCTTCATTTTTAGTTAATTTAATTAATATTGTGTCAGTTAAATGTAATCGATTTTAGTCGATTTAATTCATCAATGATCATTTTTAATAGATTTTATCATTCTTTTAATACATCATTGTTGAATATACATAACAACTAATGAGTTATACATTTTGTGAATTCTAACGTTTTTCTTAGAGGTTCGGATATAATGAACCACCAGATATAGCGAATAAAACCTTTGGTCTTTTGAAGTTCGTTATAACGGGGATCGACTGTACATTATTTTTCTCTAGATATAAAATAGATTTATTCCCTCCAGGAAAAAATAGAAATTATTTGTTACAAAATAAAGCCATCTATGGCAAAGTTCGTAAGGTTAATAAATTTGAAAAATGGGGAAGTTTAAATGGACTAATCTTAGCAAGTGTTAAGTAGCTCTTATATTTTTTTTCAAAATTATTTTAACGTAATACACTCTAAAAATGAAATGCTGCTTCAGGTAAAGAAAGCTTCCTGTTTCGGGGTGTAATGTTTCTGGGTAGCGAATTTAGTTGTTTTGGCTATCCCACTTTTGTATCTTAGACATATTTTAGGCTTTCGTACCTTTCTAGTTATATTGTCATTTTTGTAATATACCTAAAACAGCATTTCATTTTTACAGTGCCCAGTTCGAATACGCCATACGATGTTCGAATTCCCCGACATACGCCATTAAATACCCTTCGTGTCTAGTCTGGATAAGTACACCTTAGACTGGAAAGTCCTTCTATGATGTCAGTGGGTGGAAGAAGGTACGAGCCATCTAAACGTCGCCTTTTGGGGTGCTCTTGAAAATTGACGTGGCACCTGGCTGAAGTCGGACTTCGACCCTTGTTGTGCCATCGTAAACCGGAGCCGTATTCCTCTGACCGCAGTCGAGACCTGGTCTGACATGTTCCAGCCAGAGGGGCATTAATCATAACACAACAACAAATATAACGAGTGACGAAGATTTGGTTAAAATGCATATTAAATCGAGGTTCCCTCATTAATGTCAGGGAAAAAAAATCAACTACACGCGTGAGAGATCATAAACTGTATACCAATTAACAGTGTTACTGTGTTAAGTCTAAAATTGTCTTAAAGTTGATCGCTTAAATTAACTAATTATAGACTTTAACCCGTTTTCTTCACCCTTTTTTTAACGAGGTGAAATTGTCTGTGTTAAAGAAATCTGATTAGTGTGTGTCCTTTCATTCAGTGTGAGAAGAAAAAATTTAATGAGACTGACTGTAATTACCATAGAGTTGAGCACAGCACAGAGCAGCGCCAAATATTTTAATAGAGAAAGTGGAAAACGTCTTTAAAAAGCATTAATATTGGTGTACTAGGTCTAATTCACCATGCGCACCTGTGAAAAATGACGTTAATTGGTTGACCTATTTCGCCAGTTTTTTTTTTTTTTTTTTTACTTTGCTCAAATGAATTTCCTCTCTTTTTCACGAACGAAAATTCCGTCACCGCTTGGCATTTCCGAAACTAGATAGCTGTTTTCAGAATTCCCGTTGCCAGAAATCAGCTTGGGAAGTACTGATACTCACTAAATTGAGGAGACATTTCGTTAAATAGAAAGATTTTTGTATGGGGAGTCTTATACATCCCCTAAGGATCAGAGATATAATTTGTTACATGGCGATTTGTTTGTTCGAAGTATCACACTACATATGAATATTGGGAAGCGTAATACGTGAAAATAAAGAAATGCAATGATTATTAAGCAAATATTACGATTGCCAAAAATTGAAAAATTTACAATTTGTTACAATGTACATTTTTTGTATATTTTTTTTCCGTGTGTGTGTTGTTCTTGTTGTTGTTGTATATTTGCACTTTTGAAATAAGCTCAAATTTTTGCATTTTTGCAATACGGGTTTTTTTTAAAATTTTTTATTTTTATGTAAACATATGAATGCCCGTAGACTTGCAAAATAGCTTTTTTTATTTTAAATAAACACACGTTTCATAGTACGTCTCAAAAATATATTTTTATTTTTAAATAAACTTACCTATTTCT
Organism: Dolomedes plantarius; assembly: GCA_907164885.2. Taxonomy (NCBI): domain Eukaryota; kingdom Metazoa; phylum Arthropoda; class Arachnida; order Araneae; family Dolomedidae; genus Dolomedes; species Dolomedes plantarius. Next base: position 139,069,087 of record OU015498.1, read on the forward strand.
TTAAAATTAAGGAAATTAATGATAAAGGACTCTATTAAAAACACATTCAAGGAGTAGACGTCCAGAGCCCCGACAGACAAAATAAATGAATAAATAAATAAATAAATAAATAAAAATAAATAAAAAAATTGTCAGGCTCCTAGCTTGTACGCCAGGGTATAGTGGCCAGGGGAATCTTTAACCCACTTTCCATCTGGCTTTCGGTCAAGCAGAGTTTTAGCAAATCTTTTGCTCGTTAACTGAGCGACAGTTTTAATTTCTAATTACAAGAACCTTGGTAGCATTAAGTCAATTTCTTAGGTTAGAAGTTTCTTTAAATGTTTTCCTGCGTAAACAACTTATAATAGCTTTAACTATTGCAGCGTATCTCAAGTAAAAATTAGCATAGAAAACCTACCGTTTTGCTTAATGTTGAAAAAAAATAAAGAAAATAGAGAATTCCCATGGCTTATGTTTTAACAATATTAGGACTTTTTCAACCTAAAAAACCTTTCCGAAATCTCTCTGAATGCATTTCACTAATCCTTAAAAGATTAATGAAGAAGTCTATCCAAAATTTATTTTTAAAAAATGTTCTTGATCAAGGGAAACCGGGATTTCTCTAGGTTAATGTCGATAACCTTAAATGATTGGCCCTGAGCTTTTAGATCGACTTTGAAAAGCTAGACATCCATTCATTTACATAAAATTTATCCTACACGTGTTTGTCTTTTCCCGAAGGCACTGGGAAGTTTTTGAGGGTCATTTGAAATAAAATTATTTTTCAATGACACTGTGATAAAAATAAAATTATTTATATTTTAAATGTTCTCTCTCTTTCTCTCACGTTTGAAAGGCAATCATAAAAAAATTTAGAGGTTCATGAAAATAAAGTTTGGTAAGCAACGTAATGGAGGATGGTACAAGAGGAAACTTTGCCGATTTCGTAAACTGGGGGATCTAAATACGTTGGAAGCACTTAAAAAGTGTTGAATAGGAGCTAGGGATGCGACATCGATGTCGATGTTTTCAAAGCATCAATGTTTCGATAAAAACATTGATGTTCTAAATATCGATTTATCGAAGCCGATTTTTTTTAACATCGATGTTTTGTGCTCGATGTTTTACGTTGTTCGATGGTTGTTTTTTTTAATGAAAAAGCACCATAATAAAAAAAAATTAACCACCTAGCATAATTTTCACACTCAGTAAATGTAAACTCAAAAATTCTTTTAAATGATTTTGCCGTATTCTCTATTGATATGAAACCAATTCTTTTGTCTTGTGCTACAGTCAAAAACTTCAGAATTTTATTTTATTTTATTTTACAAAATTATTTAAGCCTCCTGGAAGTAAATTAATCTCCAACTTGTAAATTAATGACTTGATATTTACAATAATTTTTCACATTAAACCAATTTAAATTAGAAAACATTGCGAATTTTTCTTTAAGACTTTGTCCTATCAATTGTTTTTATAACAATAATTTCTTCTCCAATTTTCTGGTAAAAGTAATAAAATGTATCATGGAAATTCTGTGATATGCGCTGACTCTAGCAACCAAGTTTTGGTCCTTTGTGTCAACCCAATCAAAGAGTAAAATTAAATCAACGCCCCTCCCCACGACTAACCGAAGTAACATTAATGTTAGAAGTTATTAAACCAGTTTAAAAGAAATGGATGTTCAAAAACATCGATGTTTAAAAATATCGATAGTTTTTCAGCGATGTTTTATTAGCATCTTTGTTTTAATATTGAATATCGATGTTTGTTGTAGATGTCGCATCCCTAATAGGAGCCCTTACTACCTAATTTTGGATTTCAATTTCAGTAAAAACTTGTGGTGGAGTATCAATATTTGAAATATATCCCTATGATTTTACATAAAATGTCCCATATGTTTGAAATTTAGAGAAATTTTGCCAAAAAGCGTTAAAAACGATTGCAATCAATAAAACCTGCAGACTTTTGTCTAGTAAATGTTCTAAGAGAGAAGTAATATTTAAATTATAATTAAAAACCAGAATTTCAGTTGAAAAAAAAAGCTCTTTGTCATTTTATTAATTCCGGATTGTCAGTATTTTTTTCCGAATTAATTTATAAATATAAAATTGCTCGTATTCATAATCCTTATGTAGTGACACGCATGTCGAAGGTTCGTACTCCGGCCGTGTCGCTCATTTTTCAAATTTTCCCCTCTCGCTATTTTTAGCTTTCCTTTGAAGCTCTGCAGTTATCTCAATAGTATATGAAGCTGTATGACCCTGAGGGGTGGGGGGAGGAGTTAAAATTATTACCTGCCTTTCTGACTTAGTACATTTTATTTATTGAACGTCAACTTTAACATCTTGTTTTCTGCCATGGACCGTTCTTTTATCTTAAAATATTTTTTACCTTGTTAAATTTATTTTTCACTCTTTTAATTTTTAATATCTTAAAATTTTAAATATTTACTTCAATTTTTATTCTCGCAATTAAATTCTACCAGTTATTATTCTTAAATAATCTTTATATTTTTATTTCCTTATTTAATGTTTTCCTTAACTTAAAATTTTTAATTACTGAGCACATGTACCTTGATTTTTATACCTTGCTACAGGAGATAAAATCGACAAGACCTATAGGTCTTGTCGATTTTAGGAGCCGATTGTCGAAGAGGAATCTCCTATAGGAGCTCCTCTTCTAAAGACTATATTACGTCTGGATAATCCTTAAACTTCTATTTTATTTTCCTCTTCGCATAATGCGATTTTCTTTTATCACATCACCTCATACTTTATCCTCTCTTTCATACCCTCGGCACTCCTAGGGCCAGACTCGAATTCCTAAGTAGAATCGTAGATTTCTTGCAATGTGCGCTTACTTCCATACTAGGAAATAGAGTAGATCAAGCTCCTGAAAGTAACCTTTCATCTTGAATCCAAACACAGTGTCACTGTATATCTCATGCTATTGCACCAGTGGCGTTGCGAGCAATAACGTGGAATAATTATTGTAAGCCTACCCTGTTCTGCAGTGATTGCCTCTTCTAGGGAACCGGGTGGTGGTACCATCTTACTATGCGCCTAAATCTCACCATTTGATACTTATTCCACTTCAAATTAATTTCATGAACTCTTACTTTTCTTTTCGCCTCTAGTGACTTTCTTTTGTGACTTATCTATCTGGTTAAATACCTAAAAGTTGAGAGCTCAAGATCTAAAGGGGAAAAAAATAAAATTTTCTTTTTATTCGTTGAAATGAACGCATATAAGTATACGATATAACTTTTTTTTAATAAAAATTATGATGAACGTCCATTTGAAATCCGTACTTAATATACAGTCCATAACTAACCTAATCTGGATGTATCTCACACCAGTCTCTCATTCTAGCAGTTTCTAACCATTTTTAACCAGTTCTGTTTCTAACCATTTACTTACCCAGCCAATGTCTCTGGCTTATACAACTACTGTGACGCCCTTCATTTACGTCATTTCACAAAATTTGCATCAATCAGTTTGATCAATAAAGTGGAACATTTGGATTGAACTGATATATATTTTGAAAGAAGGCAGATCTTGAAGAAATCCTTTCTGAGATGTTCTTTTAAATGTGTTTCTCTCCCACCCCCATTTTGTGCCTTATGAAGAAAATTAGGGCAAAATTATCGTTTGATGCAAGATTATTTTATTAAAAGATTTCGAGAAGATTATTTCGATGTTGCAATTTGGTAACCTCTCTCGTCAATGCTTCAAAGCCTTTTCCCTGTAGCTTTGACAAATCTGTCAACCAATATAAGCAGTTCTTTCTGCAAGGGGGCTAGAATATACTAATAAAGGGTGCTGATATTAGTAAAGGACGAATCTTTCTCAAGCAGTCCTATCATCAATTTTACTGTTTTCTCATAGGTAGCTGGTACAGTCGGCGCTCGATATAGCGACCCCCCCCCCCCACGTACCATAGAAAAAGGACGTTATAACGAGTGGTCGCTATAGTAAAAATTGATAAAAACATAAAAATATGTATAAATATATTTCCGACTTTTTGCATAGGTCGTTGTATTGGGACGGTCGCTATAATGGGCGGTCGTTATAACGAACTCCGACTGTATTCGCTTTTTCTAAAGGTTTCTCATTTGTTCACCAAGATATTTAATAAATCTTTATGTTGTAGCTGAGTTAACTATTGTCAGTGTGCGAAAATAAATTTGATAATAGCGCCCTTTACACGTACGTTCTTTCGCGAGTGCTTGGAGCGTACGGGATTGCGCAGGGAAAACTTGCAGTACTCTACAAAGCAGCTTTCCCTTCCTCTCCGACACCTTCACACGTGCACTCAATCGCGCGGGATTGTGGTTTCACGCGGGAAAGAATGTACGTGTAAAGGGCGCTATTGTATCCCAATAGGAGGTTGGGTAAACATCTTCAAGCAAACTTTTCAGAAAGTTAAATGTTTTGATGAGGCAAGAGTGGTATGCTTCTATTTGTCTAGTTTTTCATGATCTCAACTCAAGAAGTTCAATAAATATTTTCTATTTTAAGCAGTTTGTTTTAATTAGATTATGACAATAAGAAAAAAAATTAGCAATACCTTATTGGAAAAATCATGCATGTGCACAATAAGCAGTGCTTAAGCAAAATTTTGTAGGGCCTTGTAGTTTGGGGCCATCTACTTTTGTAAATTTTTTTAAGAGCTTACTGACTACAAAAAACACAAAAAGTAGCACATTCTAAGAACGCAACTAATGCATATGCTGGGAAGAGAAAGACCAGATTTTTGAGAATAGTTTTCTCTGTGACTTTTGAGAATGGATCTGTGTGAACAATACTGACCTAGAATCCCCTAGTAACGGAGGCCTGAAAAAATATCTCCAAGTTTGTGAGGGGCTGAAATGTTTGGCGAAAGGAATAATGAATTAAATGAATAAAATAATTACAAGATCAAAAAAACTTTTTATATACCATGTTTTTAAATTTTCTGTTGAATCATATAAACATGACAATTCTATGTATTAATAAATACTTTAAAAATTTTTTTTTGATGAATTATCCCATCAACTTGAAAGAAAATGAAGTTAACTGGAAGTTAACTTGCGCTTAACGTTTCGTTCCCGTCCCGGTCGATAGATGGCTGCACCAGTCTACAAAACAAAATTAACTGAAAATGAATTCAATACTGCTTAAAGATGGTTAAAAGTATTAAAAGAATGCATTGTCATCGTGTTCTGAGCTATTCTAAAAGTTTCAAATGTCTAGCTAGTCGGGAAGTTAATTAAAATTTGATTGCAAGATTTGTACTGGACAAACACACACACAAACAAACAAGAAAGCGAGTTAATAAAAACATGGTAATAAATAAATAATGGTCGTTTTGGGCTTATTTGTTGTAATAATGTACGAAGGCTCCAAATTTCTGGGTACATTCCTATGGCATGCTTCGATGAAATTTTGCTTGTTCACTTTCCTGTACCCTTCAATAAAACGCCTGCGTGAGGACGACTGACTACTATTCTTATAAGCGTTAAGAATAGACATTATTATTATTATTATTATTATTATTATTATTATTATTATTATTATTATTATTATTATTATTATTATTATTGGTTCTCTTCAAACCGAAAACTGTTTAGGCGTGTTGTTGAATTATACAAGAAAATTTCGTGTTCTGAGCTGAAATCGGAGGACCATTTGTGAGGTGTAGCCATAACTTAGAAAGAAACAAGAGATGCACTTTTCAATGCGATGGAATTTTTTCTAGGTGAAGTAGATCCTTGAATTTTTTTTAAAGACTTTCACAAACAAGAACAAGACACAAAATTCCAGGACTATGTGTTCAGTTAACAGATTATTAGCTCCCCTCTTTTGCTCGATGAGGGGAGTTAAGGAAAAGGAAGGAGACTGGAGGGGAATTTTTTGTTGTGAAGTGTGCCCGTAAACTCTTTTTAAAGCTTTGAGGCCAAGACTCAATAGTCCGAGACCGTGTGATTCGAGAACAGTTCACTTCAACAATTATGTCTTCTTTCTCGCTCTCTGTCTGTCTGTCTCTCTCTTTCTCTTTTTTTTTAATTGGGGGGGTGGGTCATCCTCTGTTGCTTGAGGAGTGTGGGATATGCACAGAGCCGATCCCACAGGTGAGGCAGCGTGGCGATCGCCTCAGGCGCAAAATTCAAATATGCGCCAAAATGAGATAGTTAAAATACGAAAATTCTTAACGAATAATTAAAAAATATTAATCTAATAAAGTGGTTCTTAACCCTTTTAATAGTCAATACCCCCTTGAATCTGAAAATAAACTCTCGACCCCCCCCCCCCCCTTGAAAAATGTGTTTCTATTTCTTATTTAGGAAAAGACATTTATTGCAAGATAAATTATTTATTGCATAAAAAAATTATACATTTACATTACATACTGTATTATCTATATCTATACTCATATATAAAGAGAGAGGGATTTTGTACGTGGAGGGTAATCTTCAGAACCACTGTACCTATTTGAAAAATTCTTTCACTGTTTGAAAGGTACATTATTCCAGATGGACATAGGCTATATATTATGTATATCTGATCAGTAGAAATAAAGTTAGGGCTTAATCCTAACCATCTCCATTGTTTCCGCTACTGTCTTCTACCGCTTTTTGTTCCGAAGATTTCAATGATCCGTATCGTTGTGCTATCGCGGTGGGCTTCTGTTCTGACGCTAGCGGTTCGAACCTAGCCGTTCTCCGGCACGCCTTTTTCTTTTAAAAAATTTATTTTAATTTTTAACTAACATAAAATTAATTTAAAGTATTATTTAGGTTATTATTAAGGTAAAAAAAGATTTACAATTTATTGGCTATCAACTGGAAATTTATTGGTATAATATTTTGTTCAACCCGGACAAAGTCGGGACGGTCCGCTAGTTACATATAAAACAATATCTACATTTTTAATGGCTACGTTGTTGTTTGTTCACAATTATCTCATTTACACTCAAGTACACTGATGCATGCGCTTAAAAGTACAAATAGTTCTGTCTTACAACACGGAAAGGAGAAAGTAAAGGTAGCGTTGTCTGGTTTCAGCCATAGGAGTGGGGGAGAAGAGAATATAGAATGTTTCTCATAAGCGGTTAGGCAGTAATTTTCATTAAAAATTTAGAACCCTCTCTCGCACCTCCAGGGATGCCCGCACCTCCGGTTAAGAATCGCTGATCTAAGAAATGAAGAAATTCATAAAAATATACAAATATATTCGAATATTTAGACTATTAATTTTATAAACTCCTGAATTTGAGATTATGAGAATTGAATTTTGAATGCTGTGACATTTCCCCCTCCTCATGGCCCAGTAAATTTATTAATCTCAACTTGAAACAGAGTAAGCCCACCGGCGAACCGCGAAGATGCAATATTTTCCCCCGAGCGAGGGGTGGCTTACAAAAGGACTAGCCGTTCGACTCGCAGGTGAGGAGCGACTTACAATAGCGAGTCGCCACTATGTCTCGGCGGCTAGACATTAAAATACAAAAGCAGATCCTCCTCCTAATGAGATGCAGTAATGATCCACCGGTGCGATAACGATATGAAAATAGGTATCGTTTTGCACACGGGCCAAAACCGAGGACCTATCAGAGCCCGATTTAATGAGCGGGGATGTTAAAGATCCCGCCATGGAAAAAAAGTTTTAAAAGCGGATGCAGGAGATTTTTACAGGATTCGGAGATTCGGGAGAGTCGGAGACTGTTTTTGCTGTTGGATCTGATCCAGATCCTAGGCCGATCCCGATTCTGTTTCTGAAGGGTGAAGACCTCTTTCTCGCTGAGAAGGGTCGTTTAATGATCAAAGCTTGATCTTCTATAATTTCGAAGCAGCTAGCTTCTTTGGTGAGAGTGCGGGACGAGCCGTCCACTACTCTGTGATAAATAGATCGAATTACGCTTGGAGTTCGAGTTCGCCTCATTCCAACCGGTTCCGACGAGTGGAATCCGTTCCCAGCAACTGAGACTTCTGCGATTACAGCCTAATTCCCTGAAGGCCTGATCAACGATCTGTAGCGACAGTGCATCCAGCCAGCCGAGTGGACTATCCTCAACGTGCGTCGCAGACTTCAACGGGCATTACTGGTGTATAATTGATGTTCCAGAACACGACCTAATCATGAAATATTTTAATACAGAATATTTCAAATAAATTGATATTAGTGTAACAAAGTTCTTATTAGTAAGCTGTTTGATCACTATACATAACCGGTGTGACGCTACGTAGCGTGTCGGCTTTGACACCAAGCACGGAATATGTTACAATGCCTATTTCCAAACTTTGTTATAGCTCTAAGAATTCTACTAACTCTACCTTTCAAATCTAAAACTTTTTAAAAACTTTTTTATGTTTTTTAAAGAAAATAAACACATATTTTTCCAAAAATGTCCTTTGTTCTATTAAGTAGACTATTTCTAATAGAGATACATTCATGACTTAAGAGTCTCTCAAACAATTTGTAAAGGCGCCGTTTTTAAAACTTGTCCCAGGCGCCACAATCGACCGGCCCGACTCTGGATATGCAAGCTCCAGTGGTGCAAATATAACTAAAAGAAAATAATTCAACTGTGAAAGATAATTACTAACAGGAAGAATGCAGACAAAATAAACCGAAATCATGCACTTAATGCTCAACGCACCATATATGCAAGATTCTGTAGCAGTAAAAGAACTAAACCATATAACGAGGCAACCGACTGGTCTCTTAATCAGGAGGCCTAACCAAATCAGTTACCTCAAGGGGGAACTTTCTGAATAGGATGCAGGTCTAACCAAAATACATCCCAAAGCCCCGAAATCCCTATTGAAACAGATAGTCAAATCAAATGGAAATAAACAGAAATCCTGCACTTAGGGCTGAACGCACCATAAATGCAAGTACACATACAATCCTAAAAGAACACAAATGAAAAGACAGAAATGCAAAAGGTGCACTCACCTTATTCCAATGAGTTTGCAGTAACGGTTATAGCTAGATAGCAGCCATTTATAACCGTAAGAGTAACGCCACTGTACCAAGACTACAGCGCCCCACCCCATTGAAGTTTTTAAACCACATAAATTTAAAGAAAGTGTGAAACCAGAAACCCTATCTTGAATGTCCTTAAAATACACCGGAGTTTAAATGCCATTTTTTAAATACTTTTAGATTACCAAAATTGTTAGGGAAATTGGTGCAGTCACAAGAAATATTTTTATAGGTGTACAGAACCCTTAAACTCTTTTTTAAATGCTCCGAGAGAACAAGATTCAAAATCACGAGGCTGTGTGTGTAAAAGCACTGAGATAGCTTGGAAAGGTTGGGGGTTATACGGCAGGAGGTAGTGTTGCCAACTTTCATCAGATACTCCCTACAAATCTATATCTCGCTCCCCTCGAAATGGGAAACCATCTTCTACTAGAAAGTGATATTGACTGCAGGAGGCACAGTAAACCCACGCGTTTCTCTTGTTTTTTCTACATGAGGCGCGATACGGAGCCGATAGGGTCTCGCCCGAAGTGAATTCCAATTTGGCAATGGAATCTTTCCACTCATACCAACCAGCGTTTCCGTAGGGACCGGTTTGGCGCTTCCGGTAACGGACAAGTGTCTTAGAGAAACACCTGTAGAGGAAGGAAAAGGAATTCCCTCCCAAAGTGCTATAGGAGGAGTGCTCCCGTTCCATAAAGAGATGCGAATCTGCGTTCAGTGAGTCAGCGAGCGGAGTGGGCGAGTGCCCGGGGTGAGTCACTCACGCGGGCTTCATTGTCTCGCGGGGTCAGTCTACTTATGGGGAAGCCACGGGGGTGTGAGTCACACGCCGAGTCCGATACGCTCGGAGGAGGAAATTGTTACTCTCTCTTTTTCTTTGGGAGCTCCAAGGGAGGTGTCACTTTCTTTTTTACGCTTGTTTCTTTGTGAAATGGTATTTTAAGATTTTTATTTCAAAAATGGTTTTTATTTTATTTCTAAGGTAAGTGGAGCTACCCACGAGCATTGTTTGACATCGAGAGACGGGTCTTGTAATGGAGTGATGTAATAGAAAACTGTATGTGCGATAGAAAGTTGTAAGTGCTCCATTCAGGCTTTATATCAGTGGTGTCGCGACCCACGAACTGAGGGTCGCGACTCACAAAGGGGTGGCGAAAAAACGGGAGGGGTTGCAGGTAGTCTGAAGTCAATTTGTATCATATTGAATTATTTAATTAAAAAACATTCTTTGGATTTTATGTAACGACACATTTTTAATATTTTTAAATTAAATTTTTATATGTTAAAATATAGTAAATAATGGTATTGTTAAATATGGTTTCAAACAGTTTTACAGTAAAATCTCCATCAGAAAAAAGTCTATACTTTCATTGCCTCCATTTGCCTCTACCTATCTGCGTGTGACTGGGTTTTCAAAATTATGAGTTGTAAAAACAGAACAACGATCGAGACTTCTGTCTCGTGCACACGATACAGATTCGGTTTTATAATCGTTTCGGTTTTGTCGTTTCGTTTACAGTAAACTACAGTATTTTTTTTGTACGTTCACACGTTGCGGTCGAAAACCGTATACGGGAAACAACCGAATCGGTAGCAGGTGTCGTTCAATTTTGTCTATTGAAACCATATAGACGGAACCACCGCGGGGCCATAATTTTGAACCGAGTCAAGTGACGAGACCAGAACACTTGACCCCGCACCTCCAGAGGTAATTTTGAGAACTTGGAGGAGATTGCAGCCACGACAGATTTTACGTGCACCAGCCTCCATTACTGTACACGGCAGTGGATTTGTCAGCGACGAGCATCGAACTAGTGACTTTCAGATCAGTAGCCCTCTGCTCTTGCCAACTGGGCCACTGCGTCCAGTTTTTATGTTTAAATGTAAATGTGATGTTTGTAGTGTGTAGTTTGTCCTGTCTAAGAAGAATAAAATTGTTGTTTGATTCCAAATAAGAGTTCCTTAATTCAGTGACATCACACTGTGTTTCAAAAACTTTGTTTCCCACAGAATCAGGATAAAATGACTTACTAAAATTTTTTTTTGAAAATTCCTTTTCTAATACGCAGAAAGCGAACTCGCAAACAATCAAATCCATGAAAGTTAAAACTGCCGAAGTCGAAGTGCAAGTGAAGTCACAGTGCAAGTGAAGAGGAAATGGGAAAAAAATCCGAGAAAAAAAAGATTTTCCGTAGCGGGCCTGTTTTGTTATACAGCTATAATTAGCGATTACTTTGTTTCTTGTGCAGTGCTACTACCTACGCGCATCATCTCCCACTCTACATCTCGCTAATTAAACGGCCGACACTCGATGAATTTCGATTCCAGGGACCAACGTACAGTTTCGCTCCGTCTAGATGTACACAGGACAGATGAAAAAATGGTTACCATATCTGGAAGTGCATAATAGTTCGAAAACTGGGTCAAGATGTTTTTGCAACCTTTCACAATTACTTTACGCTGCTATTGTTCACCATTTGTATCTGAAAAATAAATAACATGCTGGCCAGATGAGATTTTCATTTTGGGTTCTGAAACCAATGAGCTCATAATTCAGAGGTTATAAAATGAAATATGTGAACACAAATAATATACAAATTTAAATGAAAATTTTGTGTATATCATATATTAATAGGAAAAAAGATTTGCAACAGGTAAATGTATGAATGGGAGTGTATTTAAATATATATATATATATATATATATATATATACACACACATAATTGTTCAGAAAACACTTTTAAAGCATCGGACAGACTTGGGTACCTCTTACATTGAAAACAATATTTTTTCAAGAGACATAAGCAAACAAAGTCACCTCAGAAAACTGACTTAGGACTTCTTGCACCAAGCACCAAGACACAGATTAACTTTATATATACTTGAAAACTTTATATATATATATATATATATATATATATATATATATATATATATATATATATATATATATATATATATATATGCATGTGCGAGAGCGTGCATATACGTTAAAAAATATTAATGCAACAATAAACGAGTTTCTCCCCTTATATTCATAAAATTGAAATTCTCTCTGTCGATCTATTTACTATACAGCTCGCAACTCTTTGACCGATCTGCATCAAATTGCGTTCTATAGGACCCTGTAGAAAATATAACTATCTTAAAATGCCTTGATCTCACCACCTCTCCTTGATTTCATTCCCTAGACATTTTAACGTCGCCATATTAAGTTTTCATCTTGCATCTATAGGGGTGTAAGACGCAAAATTCTCAAAAAAGAAAATATAAGGGGTGAATTTTTATTTTCTTGATTTCAAACGCATTATAGATCAGTGATTCTCAAGCTTTTTATGTCTACCTATAAAATACGTAACACTAGTAAAATACATTCTATAATACTAGTAAAATACATTATGTCAAGACACAGTTGAGAGATAAAATTATTACAAAATGTGCGTACTGCAATTTCCTGCTTTTAATCCGTAGCGGCGCATAATCTGCAACTGTAATTTTCGAGGGGGTGAGGAATTCTGCAATAATCCGTGGCATGGTATTCGCAGAGGATTTTGCCCCTGCTTACCTGCTTTCTTTCAATACACCTTGTCGTTCTTACTAACGACACTGTTTGATGAAACAGGGAAATGGCTTCTTTTCAGATCATTGTATGCTTATGCGGAGGCACTCTGACTGGGACATTTGCACAGAGCACCGGAAGTTGTTGGCAACTTTTTATCTGGGAGTCCCATACAGGTGGGTCAACCTTGCTGCCCTGCTGCCACCTCAATTTTGACTGAGCACAGCCTACAGATTTAACGCGCCCACGTCTAGCCTAGACACGAAGGTATTGAACGACGTTCGTCGGGATTCGAACTGCGTACTCCTAGTCCAAAGATCAATATGTGGCCACTAGGCTACCTAGGGCCCGATCACAAGCAGATACTGAATATAATAGTTATTTTATATAATTTTTAATTGTAGCATCAACAATA